>OMPJ01004947.1:13720-37507 GCA_900312935.1 Carapus acus | reverse complement strand
CTTGGTAACATGGGCGAGCAGAGGAAGGAAAGTGGAAGTTCCCCCACAGTCCTACTTCCTCCCCACATGAATATCGCGACCTTGCTCTGACCACAAACCAGCCGGAGGCCTTTGCAGCGACGCCCTCAGCAGAGACACGCTGTCGCTGTCGTGCAATTACATTTTAAAAAAAAGGATGTTAGCAAAAAAAAAAAAGAAAAAAAGAAAAAAAGATGCGTGTTTGCTGTTCCCGCTCCCACTTTCGGCGAATCAAAACTTGTCTTGTTACATCAAGACGCCACCGAGGGGGGGTTGAGGTAGTCCACCCCCTTGAATTGTGTGAAACTGAGAATACTGACACACAAAAAAAATCAGATTGAGTGACAGCAGTGCTAGGATTGAGTGTTTGCATGTCTTTGCTGGCGTGTGTGTTCTCTGCTCAAAGGCCAGTCCAAACATCCAACAATCACCCGGCAGGAAAAACAGGAATGGGACCCATGACTTGCGGGCGATTGCGCAAATCGGCTGTGGATTCGCTCCTGGGCTCAGAGGAGACGCGGGGGCTGCTGCCTGCTCTGTAATTTGAGACTCACTGGACAAACGACTCAGAGGAAGGAGACGCAGATCCCGATCTTTGGCGGCGACCTTGGCGTTATTTGGCAGCAAACAAAACAAAACTGTGGCGTTTGAGCCACAGGGGGTCCTCGCGTTGACTCATCCTTTGTTCTGCACACCCAATACATAGATATCTGCTGTATTCTTAGATTTCTATTCAACAGAATATTCGACTCATTTGCCGAATATCTGGCTGCATCCAGACCACAGAGCTGTTGCGTAGTGCGGTTGAGCGCGTTTTGTGCCAAGCGGCAGTACTTTCCAGTAGTTTTGACACTTCTTATCGTGACAAGGATCAGCAGCAGAAGAAGAATACACGGGCAGAGGAAGTCTTGCAACAGGCACCACACACTTTGCCTCTGGCCCGCATAGCGACGAGAAAAACTCCACAGCAACGCTGCGGAAAATCTGTTTTTTTTTCTCCTTCAGCTTCTTTTCTGTCTGCACAGAGGGCATTGTGATAGTTGCAGCGCGGCCCGAGCTCCATTACAATGGCGCGGGGCCCCGAGCTCGTGGAGGAGAGCTTGAGATGAAATGAGAGTGAATTTTCTGGTGCAGACGGAGAAGATTTCATACGTTTCTTCCAATATTGCCATTATTGTTTACGAATCCCGGAACACAGATGGGCTCATCTGTCGCAAAGGGAAGGGTTGAGAATAATGCCGCTGCTTTCTTTACGGGCGACACGCAGGCTGCGCTCGACATTTGCGATCCGAGGTGACATGTGAAAAGATCTATTATCTGCGGCCGCCCCCGGATATGTCTGACTGGCTCGCTAGTGGCTTTGGCGGATGTATTTTCGTCCGCTTCCTCCCAGACTGACCTTCGTCTGAGCCTGCGCGTCAATGCAGAGCGGAGATGTTCGCACGAGCCCAAAAATGGCCAAACATGTGGGCACCAAGCAGACATTAACATTTTTTAATATGGACATGATGAATTGAATTAATCATTGTCATTATTGTTGATTGAGGGGACACAGCTGTTCTTGATCTTGGAAGGCTTTTTGATATTTGTAGCTAAATTGGTAATCAATTTCAACAACTGCTTCCCTGGGCTTTTTCATGGTATAACGCTGTGGCAAAACTCCAAACTGTGGAGTTTCATACCACCTCCAGAAGCAAAACGCTGGAGCTCAGATTATTCATCTCTGTGGCAGGAAGTGGCCTTGACACCAACAATTGCTGTATAAAATTTTACAATCACTTCCAACCCGCCAACTCAGCTCTAAGAGATTGGTGAGCAGCCTCAGAGGTAACCGCAAACACTGAAAAAGTGTAAACATTTGCCTGTAAAATAAATCAAAAAGGACGCCGGACCTGTTGGCACTGTCACCACAACATAGATATTTACCCAACACTGCTACATCCCCCAGCCAGATCCGAAAGACTATTTCGCTCGCTTTAACTTGCCCTGTTCCTGCAACGCGATTGAAAGCGATTTCATGCAGTTGCTGATATTTTACAGCGTCGTCAGGCTGCTGTGAACTCCACTTGTATCAGCGACGGGGCTGCTGAGGGGCAAGGCGGTCCAGCCTGTGGCTACTAGCTTGGATCAGGCCTTTGGGGTCCCTGTTTTACAACAGATGGAGGACCAACAAAATCACTCAGACTGTATCGCTGCTTTTAAAGCTGAGAGACGTGGATCCTGTTGTTAGACGCTGTCCGGAAACTGCCGGTTACCTTTCCGACGCTGTAAAAAGACAGAGGTCTTCGACGTTGTCTGTCTATACACTAACACTTCCACAATATACACACTGTGCAGTCTATTGAATTGTCACTTTATGTTTATCTAAACTGTGGGTATCTCTCAGTGATGTGCTGTCAGGGGGGCCGGAGAGGCTGCCTCACCTGTTACCATCAAAAGAAAAGATTGTAAAATGAAAAAAATTATGAAATGGTTCTCTTTCCCCAGTGATTTGCACGGTAAAGTTATTTCTAAACATAACCGGCTAACTGCTTGTAATCAAATGGTGAACAACACAATGGTACTCCTTAACTTGGACATCTTAAAAATTGCAATTTTTTCACTGAATTTGTATTGTTTAGACTGTGGAGGCAAAAAGTCAACGAGGCGAGGCGGGTCTATTGTGTCTGTGTTGAGAGCCCTGGTAAAAACAGAGATATGATCAAGATGGGAACAAACACTCAACTGACAGGTGGGTAAACAGACACATCTCCAGATGAAAAGAGACAGTTTTGGGTCTGTTTCGGCTTCACACCGCCCTCTGGCTGCTTTGATTGTGTGTGTGTGTGTGTGTCTGTGTGTGTGTGAGCGAGTGTGTTGCGTGCACAGATTAAAGGAGCACGGAGGTAAAGACGGCTGCTCTGACATTTAGAGGCCCCAGCAGCACCCACCAGGAACAGGAACAAACAGCAATCATTACATAGTAAACTGCCAGGATCAGATATCGCCTCGCTAATCGCCACGGGGAGTAAACAGACAGGGCAGAACTTTGATGAGGAAAGCTTCACGCCGCGCGACACGGTACATGTCCATCCAACGCACAAATTCATGTCGCCACGAGAAGTGAAATTGTCAACATTTGTCAATGTTTTGCTCAACATGGGAAGCCGTCATGCGAAGGCCACTCCAGTCCTGTTTTGCTGGAGCCGACGGCCGTCAACAAGCCGTCATATTTGTTGAATCTACCCTAACGGGAGCCATGTGAGAGCGTGAGACTGTATAAAGGAACCTACAGCGAGAGTGTACCATCAACTCACGCAGCTATTGGGAGACACTCCGCCAAGTGGGATGCTAACGAGACAGCTCGCCAGGAAGCACAGCGACACATACCATCACATGCTGCGTTTGGGGGTTCCGTCATGGCAGCCTAAAGTATTAAGCACTATTTGAGACCAACTACGGATTTGTTTGGATTGTAAACCGCTCAGAAAAATAAAATATAAAATTTGGGTTTTTAGGTTCAGGACTGTTTCTACTCTCTCATGACCCAACAAAGCTTTGATGGTATTTTGAACAGGAAAAACTGGGTTGGACAGTCCTTACAATAAACAACTCCATACTCCGTTAAGTGGCAGAAATAGGTAGTTACAATCACAGTGTATGACCGGTGCCAGAACACATGCCGAGGCTCTGTTTCAAAGAAATAAAATACATAGAAAGCAGTAAAATAAGTTCTTTAATAGAGAGGAACCCATGTTTTAAAAATATACATTATATTCTTCATAGCAGTGCCTTCATATAATGTTAATACGGCTTAACAGTTTTTCTTTTCGCCATCACGATATTCAGTGCTTAACCCATTCAAATCAAAGGAAATATACAAAGAGCTGTAATTTGCTTTTTTTTCTCCATAGATAAACCATATTTTCATAGATAGAAACTCACAACCTGTGTTAATACCTGAGAGCCGTCACCCGTCACCCTCAGAGAGGATCGATCAGCACACATTTCCGGACAATTTTAATCTTCAGTGCCAAAATATACACCATTCATATATTATTTCAAAAAATACAATGCACCTGAACCCTGCCTTACATCTGTGTAAACATATTTAAACATAAAAAACAAAGGAGTTCACAAAACTACTTGTATTAAAGCAGAAGAAAATAGACATTCAACACGTTGTTTTTGTCATAAAAACACCCCCCCACCCCTAAATGTGAAACAACTGCAATGAATTTAGTTTTCAAGTAAGATCCTCACCAATGAGGAGGTCGCCTAGAAGTCATCTTTTAGTTCTTATGGCTGCTTCAGTTAAAGTATTAATACATAAGTAAGGCTCTGCCCCCTCTGGGACAAATTCTGTCCCCAAAATCCGACCAAATGTTACATTCCTTCTGAAAGGGATTTTAAAAAAAGGAAAAGAAAAGAAAAAATAGGGGAAGTTCAACCGCATTGTGTAATCATTACAAAAAGACATTGTTCCCTTAGCAGGTAAGGCCTTTTTAGATATCAATTCACTATTTACAGAAATACTACATTTGATGAATGTGTAGATTTAAGACACAGTATAACAGCAGTGTGTAAACAGATTCCAGCGCCAGAACATCAGAGAGTTAAGTTCCTGGGCAGCGACTGTGTGTACAAGAAGCGACATACAAATCGAGGAGAAGCTGCCTTTGAGTTTAGTGGTGTACAAAACTGACTGCAACTGTCAACAGCTGTGTAACAACCAGTATGATGCTAATGCCTACTTAAAATGTGTACATGCTAAATGTTCTTCAGACAAAAAAAAAAGCAACAATTTTTTCACCTGCACAGTTTGACAACATTAGTTGCATTCATCATGAGTTTGATTTTGATTCATTGAAAAAAAAAAACTGAACAGTGTAATTCAGCCATATGATTATTCTTACTATGCCCATTAGTCCAATATCACTCGGAGCAAGCAAAAAAAGGGTAAAAATTACCCTTTAGAATGTATAATCACTGAAATATCACTGAAACCAACATTGCGCTTGTCATCAGCTGTCGTCATTTCACTTGCATTAATTTAAACATGAAAGCTGTAACGTCCAGGTGGTAAACTGGGTGGGAAGTTTCCTAACTGGAAGCGTTGCACAAAAATGACAGCCCAGTTAACACAAAGCTCGTTGCCAGGTTTGGTTTGGAGTCAGTCAGCCACGAAACCCATCCAGCATTATGTTATCGTTACGCTTTCATCGTTCCTGCCATGCCATAAACAAATCCGTTGGAGCAGAACGTGGAGTTGGACTTCCAAGTCAACGACAGCTATTGCTCACGACAACACACACTCTGGGAGACCAAAGTCAGGTCTGAGAATGATTCCGGAAACCCATCTAGGTGTGGAAAGGCCACAAAAAACGTCCATGATCAAACAAAGGAATGGAAATTATCCCTTATATCATCCTCTGCAACTTACATCACCCACCCTTGTGGCAGATGTATGGTAAAAGTAAATCATCAGTGTCTTGAAGTAAAGTGCTTGAGCAGCTCTACAAAGATAAACATTTGGACTTTTCTCAGAGAGGAACCACAAAAATGGTGCGTCGGTTCCTGTGTCAGTCTCTCGTCCTTGAGCAATGTACTGACTGTACTCCGCAGCTTACGAATTTGAAGCGAGGGGGGCAAATCGCTATTCTACCACAAGCTTTTTCATCCAGTTAGCTGAAAGCAGCTTTGCGGAGACGATGTTGAATGCTACGGCCCCGGCGAGATACGCCGAGTTTAGGGTGGTTGGGCAAACTTGCTCCATCTCTCGTTTGTAACTATTGAGTGCCTCCATTTCCATCCCCTCCTACAAAATGTCATGTGTCAACACGCCGGTAAACGAGACGCAGAGAGAAGACCAGAGACAAACAACAGACCAGAGTGCTGTGAAGGTGGAGAGGAGTGGAGACAAAGCAGCCAGAATCGTGCGCACGTTCTGATGTACAATGACAAGACTCAAGCCGAGCCACACTAGACTTGATGATTTCAGTGAATCGTTTGAACTTTGATTTCCTTTTGCTGAAATCCAACACGTGTTTCCGTTTGTCGTTTTAGCTGCAGTAAGGACGTTTTCGAGACAGGTCACTGGTTCGACGACATTGGCTCAATGTTCACTGCACTTGTGTGAATAAAAATCCCTCCACACAGAGCTACAAATTCAAATCTGAAAGAATCTACAATTGTACGGCTGCATTGGATGAAAGAGATGATGATCCTGTCAAGAGACAAAACCCGAAACCGGGGCATTGTAATAGTGTCACCATACTCAACATTCATCGCCTCACAATTAATGTCAAATGCAATTGTCCCCTCCCTCAATGCAATTTGAATTGGTGACAATAAATAGGTCTCCCTTTTAAATGCTTTATCAAGAATTACAAATAAAAAACAACTCCTTTGCCAGGTATCTCAATTATCAAAAACTCAATTGACTTCCACAACATAGTGCCAGAGTTGAAAACACAGCCTGAAACCACTGCCTTGGCCTTCATATACACGGAGGAGACAGGACAAGATTCTAATGATACAATACTTGAAGTAGGCAGGTAGCTGCTCCGTTATACAAACCAAAGAGTGTGTCTGAGAAAAAAAATCCTTCCTTTCCATTATCAATGAAACTTGTATAGAGAATGTCGTCTTTGGTCCGTACCTTCATTGCCATTTCATTTTTTACGGTGTTGTTGTTCGTTACAACATCTAGCTTAAAAAGTTGTCTGTGATTGTGCTACACCTGTGTGCCATACCATTCACTTGCGCAGTCCCGGGGGTCTCCAGATGGATTACTGGAAGGTGTGCTCGCCGCGGACTATGTGGGAGGAAAACTCGTACCGGTCCTTGCTGCGGTGACCGCAAATGTTGCACTCAAGTGGATCTCTGTACCCGTGGCAGCCCATGTGAATGGTGTACATGACGTGGTCCAGGAACAGCACCCTGCAATGCTCGCACTGGAAGGCCCTCAACTCCTGGCCCTCGCGTCCAAACACTCGCACCCCGTCCTGGCTCCCTGCCTTCTCCGCCGCCCCTCGCATTATTCCAGTCACCAACCCGACTCCGCTTCTGGGTGACGCCACTGGCACGAGATCCCCCGAACAGCCCGCCACCGGACTGGCTCGCAGCTTAGGACAGGATGGGTGACTGTTCCCTTGGTAACCCCGTCTCTCCTGAGGGCTGCTGCGAGCGGAGTCTGCCGAGTCCATCCCGCTGTTGCTGGGAGACTCTTGGTCTGGCTCTACCTGATGCTGCTTGACGTGCTTGGCGAAGGCGGAGGGGCCGTTTGAGGTGGGACCGCTGTGGAAATCGGGGTGATGGAGTAGGGGCTGCGGTTGCGGCAGAGGATCGCAGCTCCTGGGACGGTCCGTCCGCTGGCCGAGGGGGAGGACGTGGTGGAAGAGGGGGTTGACCATGGGCACCACCTCGGCGATGGAGAGAGGCGGACCGTGGTGGATGACGGGTCGCAAGGTATCTGATGAGATGTAGGTCACGGCATTGCCCATGGTGGGGTCCATCATGTGGGCCGGTATCAACTCAGCCTGCTTCTCGTATTTAAGGCCCATTTCGTAGCCCAGCTCGGGGAAGTTATAACGTGCCATCTTTTCACCTGTGTATAAGTGGGCGATTAAAGTAAGAACCTATCTACACAGACGCAAAAGATGTAGAGAAAGCCTACATCAAAAGTATGAAAATCCAACACAGTCTACACACTGGTGTCAGCACAGCGGGGTTTGACATTTTCTACTTTATGTTTGGTGTTTACATGTGTGATGGGATGGAAACCCCCAGAGCCCGCCATCCGCTTGCTGCAGCATTTAACCCCTCTTGAACAGGGATGCGGTGAGCCGTTTGCTCGGTAAGAACAATGGTAAAGTTACAGGTGTGCCTAACCACAAAGTGAAAAACATTTCCTTGCATGTCAGCCCTGTCTCTTCCGCTAATCTGGTGGCAAATAAAGCAAAAAATACACATGAAAAAAAATCTGTGCGAGCAGAGAGGACAGGCCTACTTTGCACAACACCGAGCGAGGTAACCGCTGTGCGACATTTACATATGTCAGAAAAACATGATAATTTGACCTAAATAACTGCACGAACAGACAATCAACCAGCCAACCACAGTTTGACCGCAGGGAATGTCTGAAAGCGGTTGAAATGAAAGCACTATTACAATGTAAATTGCCAAAACGTCCCTGGAAAGCTTAAACACGTGAAGCTTACCAGGCGAATGTCTGCCCCGATGTTTCTTTTGTCATACGTACCTATAAATTTCTGAGGAGTGGTGCTCTTCCTTTTACCCACATTGCTGTGCAACCTTTCAATGACAGGTTGACGCTCAAAGGGAATCATGCTGTTCGACTCGGCCAGGGTCCTTGGGTCTTTTGGTAGCTCGCCTGCAAACGGTGGAGAGAGTTAGAGGATGTATCTCTGATTCCGACATGATCAGAATCAGAAATACTTCATTGGTGGCAGAGGATGACGCACGGTGACATTAAGCACACATCTTTCACTGGAGAGCGACAACACTAGCTCATTGGTTATTCAGTCCAACTTATTAACTTTGTCTTCTCTCTTCATACCAAACTACATTTGAAATGCACAATTCAGCACACAAAGTGTACACAGACATGAACCGAGCTGGATCAATTGCATACATTTCTCCCAGTACTGACCCTGCTGCAATGGGCACATTTCAACACATACAAATCAGACTTCTGCCTTTCTGTTTACCTCCATAGGGGCCGGCGTTGGCGGCGGGATCGATGCCCACACCCTGAAGGTAACTATGGCAGCGCTCTTTGTGCTCCTCTAATGACGTCCGTTGTTTATAGCTCCTGCCGCAGTAGTTGCACTTGTGCGGTTTACCAACTAGGAGTGAACAGACATTAAAGGAAGACTGATTAATTTCATTCATCCGGGCACAGACTGAGTGAGTGGTCGGACCTCTCCGAGATGACGCAACCTGTTGCTGCTCTTGCCCTGTGTGTCTGTGTCACCCTGTGAGGAGACGAATAGCAGTACGCGCCGCTGAGATCATGGATGTTCCACTACTAAGTGTGAGGATTCCACACAACAAAGACGTGTACGTGGGTGACCCGCACGCAGCCTGGTAGCTGTACGGTGTGGTCTGCTCTTGGAAATGTACTGTTAAGTCCCACTATCGCGGTACAGCTCGGGCGAGTAGATGAAAGGGCATCCCATGGTTGGCGGTGTGGAAAGTGACTCAAGTGTCAAAGGGTTGTGAGGGTGATTCATACCGACATTTTAATTCCATTCAATTTCATTCTACCTCATCACACACGTACACAAAAAAACAAAACTAGCTATTGTAATCAAAGTAACCATTTATCCCCTGGATGGGGATTCAGAGGATGAATAGTTCTAGTTCCATACAGGATGAATTATTCAATTAAGCCAAAATATTCAACATTGAACTCCGAAGCCATTGATAATTGTATACATTCCTCCTGCTCCTTTTTAATAACCAATTGGACTCTAAGAAACCTCCTAGATCGTGGATACTTCCACGTGTCCGATTTTTGTAGCCTACAAAGTCATTCCATCTGCGAGACGTCTAAGTAAAAACCTTCTGAACTTCCCCCGCCGCTGAGGCAAAATGCTTTTCTGCCTCCAGAATGTGACAAGCGTTCTGAAAACTCCTGCGATGACTCATAAAGGCACTCAGAGTGAATCGGACAACTACATTGCATACTGATGTGACCCAGACACCTTCATTAGCCAGCCGGCGTAGTAAATGTTGGCTGGTGTTATGCTGACAGCCATTACTAGAAGAGAGATTGGAGCGCTGTGCTCACTGTAAGAACAGAGAAACCGAGCGTGTTTCAGTTTGACACATACTCGCACACACACGTGCACACACACACACACACCAAGTAATGTATAGTCAACAGTTCACATGCTAATGACCCCTCGTGTCTTTCATTAAATATAATTGTTTTAACTGTCAGCTGAATACATTTCATTAACAACACAAATCCTTTCTGCCGACACTGATCAGTTTCTGGATTACCTCTCGATGATGTGTATGTGTTTGTGTGTGTGTGAGAGAGAGAGAGAGAGAGAGAGAGAGAGAGAGAGAGAGAGAGAGAGAGACAAGAACGCAACGTACCCACCATGGAGTGACATGGCTGGAGAGCCCTCACTAGCGTCAACAAGTGAATCCTGGAATGGTAATTTCTGATCTGGCCTATTTGCCGTCCCACACTCTCCTACTCTATGAATGACAGTGAATGAACAGAAGCTGAAACCGAGATGTCTGAATAGATCGATTTCATGACAGTGATGGAAGGTTTCAATATTACCCGAGTGTGACTCTGCTCCAAATCAGCAGGATCGTATTCAGTAATATTCATGCCGAGAATCAAACTGTAACCTTTCAATAAAGTGTCACTGTGGAAATAACTTGCTTTGTTTTCCTGCCGTCACAAAAAAATAGCATAGCAGGGTAGTCGACAGTTGCGTGGCAGTATCAGTAAATTTCAATAAAATTTCAGGCACTATGCTACTTATGCGACTGATATACACACACACACACCCTGGCACAGACTTCATTTCTTTTTTATACTTATAAAGCCTCCCACTCGTGACCCCCTGCAGATGTTGGATGGACCTTAAGAATCCACCTTTCAGCTGCTATTCTTATTCATGCAAATAGTCCTCACAGAGCACAGACTCGCTTGACTGACTGCATTTGGCTAATAAACGGGAAGTTGGTCCACTATTACATTCTTTTTTTTTTTTTTGTCACATAATCTACAGCCCATTTCCCCTCTGGCGCGGCTGCCTGTAATAATACAGAACCAATCCACCGTACAGAGATAGAAAATACACTCAGCTAGTGTGACGTTAGCTTGGCTTCACATATTTTCTCCTTTTTTTGGAGTGTTTGACGTCAAGTTATTTCCCCCCTCCCAACACAAGACGTCTTTTTCACAATAATGAATATGACAGGAACTCCACAGGGTCCATTTGAGTCCCCGAGAATACCGATTCGCATTCAGTCAGAAGAATCTGCCGCGACATCACTCTGATGACACAGACGAAAAATCTGCGATAACATCATCACTGAGCTCACAACTCACAAAACTGCACAAACAGTCATAGCTTCCAAGTCAGCATCATTGCTCAACACCATGACACACACCCCCTGTGTGTGTGAGAGTATCGTGACCACGTACGCCTCTCCAGGTCAGTCCGATGGGGGGTGACCCACTCGCTGACTTCGGGGAAAAGCTGAGCATCTATTCGTAAATCTGGAAGTGGTGCATTTGCCACCCACTTCTCCGTGTTTACCTTCATCGGTGTGTAGCAGCGGTTCACACGCTGATGCGCAAATGGTGGAGTGTCAGCAGATTTGAGCATTTGTAATCGACCATTTACAATACTTCAGACGGCAATACAAATATTAGGGCCAGAGACGGATTTTAAGAAGATGACGCAAATTTTCAGCGTTGGGCCCAGGCTGACATTCCAGGATGGAAGATATGAACACACACTTCTGAAAGTGTAAGGACGGTCACTTCAGGTTAGAAAATATGGCTGTGACCCCCCACAGGGGCATCAGGGGTTGAAAGTATGCGTCATGTGACCATGATTTCAAAGATGCGATGGCAGTGTTGGCAAATGCTCTCTGACAGGAAAGTAGGTTATGCTTAAGATGGACACACATCACTCCTGCTGAGAGAGAGAGAGAGAGAGAGAAAGAGAGAGAGCGCGCGTGTGTGTGTGAGTTTCCTCCTGAGCCAAGCACCTAGGGAACAACATGTCCTCCTATGTAACCACAAAACAGTCTCACAAACTTCTACAACACACAGAGCCCAAAACAACGCACACATACACACACACACTCAGACACACACACACACACACACAAAACGGCACTGCAATCCGAGATGCGAGCACTGTATGAAACGATATCAGCTTCCAGCAAACATGGCCGGGATGGCTCTCACAGAAACACACACGCTTTCCAAATGATTGACAGGGGAGAAGTTCACTCGCACAACCAGTAGTAGAGTAGTAGAGTGATATCTAAAAATTTGTGAACCTGTATGGCAATAAATACATAATTTAGATATTATTTGTGGAAGAATGTGATTTTGAAACAATAATAAAAAAAAAACACATTGAGAATGTTTATTTTTTGGAAATAAAATTGTATTTTTTGAATGTGTGTGAGATGGGGGCTGTACTAAATGTGAAATCTGTGATACTGAGATACCGATAGAGGTCAGAAAAGTGGTGTTGGGGGGGCCAAAGGAGGAGGAGTGGGAGAGTTTACCGGCATGAGTCCGCAAGTGGCCGGTGAGGGCGTCACGACGACGGCAGGCATAGTTGCAGAAGGGGCATTTGAAAGGTTTCTCGCCCGTGTGCAGCTTGATGTGGCGCAACAGGTTTCCCTTCTGGGTGAAGGAGACGCCGCACTGGGAGCACTGGAACGGCCTGTCGCCTGCGAAGAGGAAGTAAAACGCTGCGTCACTCACGGGCAGGTTGAGGAGACAAAGAGGACGGAGCTGTCATTTAAAATCGATATCCACTAAGCCACGCTCCAGTAACAGCTGCCCCACATTCACCTCACATCCCACTGCCTCAGTCCACACCGTTAATATCGAAGGATTTCTAGATGCATCTGCAGCATGTACACACATATTCTAGTATAAATCTCCAAGGGTAATAATACACTGCGCAAAAAAATTAAGGGAGAACCGAAATCACACCTCTGTTTTATCAACTTGTCCAATCGGGGAGGAACACTGACTGATCATTTTTATTTCTATCTTTATTCTATTTTCCACGATATGATGAATAAAGATTTCCAACCGGAATTTTCCATTCAGTGAAATCTGGGATGTGTTGTTTTAGCATTCCCTGTATTTTTGTGAGCAGTATACATAACCTACCCTTAGATGCACAAGTGAGGTAAAAAAAAATGTTGTTATTCTTCAAAATCTTTATAAAGAAAAATTGTAATATATTCATATTCCATGAATTCCTAATCAAACATTTTTGTAACATGAGGGAATATTTTTCTTTATTCATGTTTTGATTTTTGAGAAAATTCTTAATATTTTGAGAGATTTGAAAAGGGTTCAAAGTGACCCCACTCTTGGTACAGTGTACTGTAGGTATTGGTAGGTTGCGCTCTGCCACTGGTTAGTTTTCTGATGGCCAATCTTTTGATCTACTGTCAGTTGAAAAAGTGAAATGCGATCCTGCGCCGCAGCGACTGCAGTAGTCACGTCGTCGGTTGAAGGGCTCTGGAACAGGTTACGGGGGATTCCAGGGATATTTTTCCCTGATGATAATTCCAAGACTACACTATTGTCTTTAAAAAAAAACAAGGCTATCCAGAGAGTGCTGCACAGCCAGAGTTTAAAGGACACAAGTGATGGTGACATTATAATGAGATAATCAATAATCATTAATGATGTAGCTATTCTTGAGTTACTATCCAGACTGTAACTCACACATTTCTTTGCTTGTGGGAATCTCAGTGTCAATGCCTAGTACTAGATGTCGTTACCGTTTGGTTGCCGATTTCCAGCCTCGGTAATGCTGCTCGACCCGGACAACCTGTCCTGGAGGTGATTTGGACTTCCCGTCATGGATTCCTCCAGTCCTGCTCCGTCCTCCCCACTTTGGCTCATCTCTTCGTGCGCCGTACTTCTGGTGTCAGACGCCTCCTCGGCCGTGTCCTCCTCCTGCTTAATTGTGGGTTCTAAAAAAGAACACACAGGTTTTGAGGGGGAGAATTCAGTCCAACTAGTGTCCAACCCTGTAATATGAAGGCAGTCCAACTGTCCATCATAACTGCCAGCTGCTGTATGTATGGAACTGGGATTTAGGACAGCAAGGGATCCGTTTTTTGAACTCAGGTTTCTCTGAATTTGCCTGTCTCATGCTCAAACATTGACTTGTATCAAGTAGGAGAAAAGCAATACTGCAGTTTGGTACCGACTAAGAGAAATTGTTAGAAATAAGTAGGCAGTGACTCACGAAAACACTTGGAATCATGTGGAAACAGAAAAAAAGAAAAGCATCCACGGCAATGTTGATTTTCTCTTAGCAGAGATGTAAGGATCCCTAATTGCACAATGAGGCGAGTATTTCCACTGAGGAAACGCGGTGGCTGAAAATAAATCCCGTCCCCTATGACAGACAGAGTTGTTTCAAGTGTTGTTGCTCAGCAGCTTTTTCAGTTTGGGACTTCAGCCGCGATGAATTCGGGCGCCATCGGCGAAGACGTACACAGCAACTCACGACTTAAAAAGTGCCCGTGCAGACGTACTAAACCTGCGACTAATAATCAATTGTAGACCAGATGTTGTGGCTCTGTCTCTGTCTGCCACGTATCCCTCACTGTCTTTCTCCAGTAGGAATTATTTCCCTCACAGTGGATATTAGGGGATTTCAGATTTAGATGCCTTGTTGCAATAATTTCAGTCAAGTTATACAGGTACAGCAAGTTCAATTTGACAAATGCTTCACCCTCTGACTGAGTGATTACAGGACGCATAATAAGCACCTTCCTCGGCTGAGCTCGCGCAAAAAGGGGAATGGTTAATGTCTCCGACTGATGCTAATGGAAGGACGGCTCATTAATATGTATGTACGATAAATAAAAGATAAAGTAAACTCATTTACATAAACACGTTTGTCGCCTCTCTTTATTTCGTTTCAAAGAGCTCAGCCCAACCACATCGCTTCATTTGTCTGGTGTGGATAATGCGGCTAATGGTGTTGCGCTTGCCAGTTTCTTTGGAGAGAGAATGAGTTGGAGAAAACAAAACATCCTTTGGTGGAGCCGGACGTCCATATTGCTTGTCTCTCATTTACTAATTACTTTTATACATAATACAGGTGTCTAATACATGTTCTCATCCTGATATCTTCCTAAACATCATCACCATCGTCTGAAATCATAAGCACTGGCATTGATAACCTCATCCGACTGCATTAAAGTGAGGAAAATTCGTTAATGTGAAAAGACGCAGAGGGAGAGAGAAGTGGAGAGAGAGAGGAAAATGGAGGAAGAGAGAGAAAAATGGAGGGAGACAGAGAGGGAGGGAGGGAGAAACAGGCTGGTCTGGTTCCAGGTTGCCTTTCTGTCCCTGTGCAGGAAGGGAGTGTCAGAGGCTTATACCACCTGATGACTGGCAGGACTGTGTGTGTGTGTGTGTGTGTGTGTGTGTGTGTGTGTGTGTGTGTTCATGCACACATGCCTGTGCGTGCATGTCCATAAACGCGTGGGTGGCAGAGGAAGGATAACACCCTCCTCTTACATTTCCTCCCAATCTCTATCCACCCAAAGAAGTAAAAATGGCCACCAAGCAGGTCCCCGACAAAAATCCTACCGAACTATTCCTGATGATGGACACCGACCCTGGATTTTCAATGATCCAGTAACAGTGGCTCTCCGGGTCACTGTGCGGATCCTGCACCTTTGCGTCTCAGCGGTTCGACGCCTCCCGTCGTCCCTTGTGAACGTTAAAGTTTCGAGCAGCCGCAGTCATTTTGTCTTTGCTGTCCGTTCTCTCACAGCCCGCCGCATTTTTCTCCTGATAAATTTCCAGTGCGGCAGTTTGCACCGGAGAAGCACTTCTCCCAATAACCACGTTAGGATCCAGCCTTGTCTTTGACGGCTGTATCCTGGCAACACGGAGCAGACCTGAATGTCCTTGCTATTCAGCCTCTTGCATCTTTACATCTGTCTCCTCCAGAAACAGCACGCATAGACTGGTCAGATGAGGATAAACTTGAAAGGTTTCATTGTGGTTGAAGCGACGGGGAGAAAAAGAGGAGAAATATCAGCAAAACGAGCATGTGGTTTAATTGTGAATGCCCAATATGACGACAAACTCCGGGTACGTCAGCCAGACGCCGGGTTATTCTCAGGCTCATTAGAGCTTCCTTGAGCATTTTAGTGGCCAAAAACACTTGGAAAACAACACGTATTAGGGAATCTCTTGCGCCACGACAGTCCCCGGCTGTAAAAGAGAGCGAGCCAGCCCTGCCGCGGGCCGGCCTGAGTCCATGCCTCTGTTGATTTGTGGGGAACCTAGCTTCTCTTCACACGGCCCTGCTTCCTTTTTCCACTTTGTTCCCCTTTTGTGACTCTGCTGCCTCACGGTGACATGACTGGAACTTAGTGAGACGTGAGGCCCAGAGGCGCGAAAGGAACGGCGCAACACCTCTGATAAGGTACAGCAAGACGCCTCCGGATGACCTGCGGATCGTCTCCGACCGGGTTTACTGGTCATTAGCCACATCTATGATGCATGAAAGTTGAGTCTGCGTGATTATCTGTGCGTGTAAATGTTTAATGACGTTTCAACTGGCAGCATTCCGGTATCAGTGCCGCCATTATGCTGAGCCGATATTAAGTTTGTGCCAATATCAATTATTTACTTTTTTGGGAAGCCTGAAGTCTATTCCTCCATGCGGAAGAAGTTTCTGTCGAACAATCTTGAGCTGCTGCAAGCAGAGATGAACCCACAAGGTCTAGCCCACTGTTTCTCAACCGCTCTGGAGCTTCTGTTTGCAATCAGTCTGAACTTTGTCGACCTCAATGTGCTCCACACCCCGTCTCCACCTGCACGAATCAAGGAAACTGTGCCTCCGATGTCTGTTTTCCCTCAGATGCACAACTGCGGCAGTTCATGCCAGAGGGGTGTTTGCTCTCATCCTGCACAGTTTAATTATATCTCCCGTTGATGTGGCATATGCACTCACCACAATGGGAATTGCCACCCCGAGGACCCGTCTCTCTATCAGGTATCGGTGCCTCCGACAGGACTCTGGAACTTTCTTTACTGGGGGAGTATTGGCCATTACCTAGAAGACAAAGAGCGACAGTTTGGTCCACGACAGTATGTGTCTTAAAGAAATTCCTCAGCTGAATGTGTCTCTCTGCCTGTAAGATGAGGGCCGCAGTGACAGGATTGGCACGACCGTGATCACACTCAAGCACGTCAAAGCTAAAGCCACACATGCCTCAGACATTTGAAAAATGGAAGGACCCCCGAGACGCGGAAAGTCGCAATCGAGGTCACGTCGCAGAATGTTTGGGCTCACGGCTGACCTGTCCTCTACCTATGGGATCATAATGTCCAGCAAATGCAGATCACGTTGCATCCTCTCAGCAGCCTTCACAGAACCCAGGCCATGGATAGCCCTGTGTCCACTCAGAGGGAGAGCTCACCAATCCCTTATCCCCTTACACGCCAGCTCCGTCAGGGTCACCACAACAATAGAGCCGCAACGTGCAAACAGCCCAGCTGACCTGGGTGTCAGATCCCTCTGGACGAGCCATCGATACAAGTCAACGCTCCCCTGATGCACGCTGACGACCGAAAAAGATAATGTCCGAGAATACAACCCCAGATACCAAAAAATTTGTTTTGCCATGCGAGCTCTGATGCATTGCACGTGAAAACTCACATCGGAAACAGCATCCGGTCGCTACGTCGGCGCTGCGTGTGTCTGCACCGGGGGCCTCCAACATGAAAAGACAATCTGTGTCAGATCTCCCGTTGCTGTGAGAGATCCACTTAGTGTGACAACCTCATCTGTGGCATTGTTCCATTGTTGGGGTGGACGCCCTGAACGGGGCACACTGGGAGACATTGTCCATGACACAATCCCTGGGTCTGGGCTCAGGTTGCACACTCTGGGGTTGGAGGAAATCTCAGGTGACCAACGCTAGCTATCCCTTGGCAATGCTGTCCTGGAGACAGGAGTGGCCCAGATTTGTCATGGAGGATTTTCCATTACTGTAGCGGACGCCGACAGCTGCCTAGCAGCCACGCAGCCGGGTTGGCCGGCAAAAACTAATGGAGTTGGGCTAGAGTCGGGTTTTCTGCCATCAAACAGGAAATTAAGAATATAAAACGCTTAAAATATTATTAGCCCATCTAAATGTGTAAATTATTCAAATGCAGGGGTGACTTATCCATCGCCATAATGATAATATAACGACTTTATTCGTGCCGAAGCAGGGGTTGCTCATCAGCCCTTGTAGACGTGCAACTATTACCTGAGAAGGTTGATGTTGTTTATTATCGTCAATGCCGATAAATTAGCAAATACATCAGCAAGGCCAATGAAATCCTCAGACGACAGAACTTTTGGTGCGTCTGTCGCTGAGTGTGTGAACCTGCCAACCCCGCCAACGTCTCATCACGATGCCAAACAACAAGACATCCCACAGTCAGCGCAGTCTGAATGGGGGTAAGTAAGACGGACACCGGGTGTGAGGTGGCGCCACTCTCCAATTTGCTGAGTCAATTGAGTACAAATAGTGCGACGAGCAGAGCACCGAAGGCTGAGCGGCGGGAGAGCTTTTTTTTTTTTTTGAGCACCACGCCAAATTTAGATTAGGCTGACAAATGGAATGGAACGGCTGCAAACGCATAGTGAAAACAAAGAGTGAGGCCGTAGGTGAGGCGAGTCGCCAACGCACCCACAGAAAACAAACGACTGCCTTGCATTTACTAAAGGTCATCAGCTAAGAAATCAGCTATTCTTAATGAGAAGCTGGGTCAGGAGGTGGATACTGAAACGATTAAAAGTCGAGGCGGAGCTGCCAGCACATGCCTGTTGATGGAGAGAGAGAGAGAGAGAGAGAGAGAGAGAGAGAGAGAGAGAGAGAGAGAGAGAGAGAGAGAGAGAGAGAGAAGGCTCGGAGCGGAGGCGTACAAGGAACCGGACCAGATTCTTTTCCAGAGCAACTGCGCTCTGAACTCAGGCTAGCTGGAAACACTTTGTGGGATCTGGTTTTTCCTGTCAAACCTTCCACCTTCCTCCACACAAAACACACACACACACACACACTCATACTCACACTCACTTATCGAGGAGGAGCACCTCACTGCCTTGTTCTTTTGCCCGATTACAAACCCACATTCAACAGCATGTTACTTAGGGTTAGGGTTAGGGTTTCAAAAGCTATATATAATACATAATAAATTTTGATTTGAGTTGAAAAACACGATACATTAAGTATACACACAAGTATATACATACACGCACATTCTTCTCTAACTGTTCATTAGTTGTCAAACCCCATAATCAGCTCCTTGTGTCGCATTTCTTCAGACTTTCTCAGCTCACATCGCAGAGAGGGGCCCACGGTTTACACGGCCTGAATGATCACAGTCATCTTGCCGAGGAGGCAGCGCCATAAATTTTGCTGGGACGAAGACGTCACATGTGACATGTGACATGTGACACATGAGGCCATAGAATGTGTCACGCGAGAATTATGGGGGATGGTATTAAAAGCGGACAACGTGAGACATTAAATACCCAACAAAGCAGAGGTGTGCGTATTAATCCATGTGAAAATACAGATGAATAACGTATATTCTCATCACACCGGAGTACTCGGTTACAGAGTACTCGATGCCCGCTCCGCCCCGGAAACGCCGCCAACCCCAACCATCGCAGGTCGTGTGATCTCTTGCACTACAGGCCGGTGTACACTCATCTCTCCGTAGCTTCCTACATCGATGTAATAGCTAAGAACAAAGGCCCAACTATCGAGTAACAGTAGTAAGGCTGGTTGTTGTGGCGGTTAAAGGGTGGAGCGGAACCAAGCTCTTTCCCCTTGGAAAGCAGGTCCCTCCCTTTGACAAAACTGTGCTGTGACGTCACGGAGCTACGCCGGAAGCCCAGACAGAGGTAAAGACTTCAGCCAAGATACCGGTCCCACGGCAGACATGAGAAAATTAAAACGCGACGGCTCCAGGGAGTTTCTCTGGTTGTGCGTTTGTACTTTCAGGTAGTTTTAGCCAGCAGAAAAACTGGTTTGATGCTGCCTGCTCTTGTGCAGACAGAAAGGCCACCTGCTCTGTGCCAACCAGGCATAAATCGACACTTAGAAATTTAAAATTCTGCAGTTTGTACACCCAATGAAACCAGAATTCTCATGATCCTCAGTAGACGATGACGACAGAAGTCTTGCTTGGTTTCTGCAAGCTTGGATGCTTGTTGAGACGATTGCACCGGCGCTCAGATCACTTTGCGGATGGTGTAATTTGATGTTCATCTGGTCGGACGAACAACTTTGATCGACTACTTTTTTTGAGCTATTGTGGCTCCGGAAACAAAAACCAACCCGTGGTAACGCCACCGATCATTACAGAAACGAAACGCTGACGCAGCCAGAGAGGAGGAGCCTCCATTTCTTATTCGATCACCACCCCTGCCCCCGGCCTGGTGAGTTTTCCTACGGATACAAACCCCCAATGGAGACCTAAAAGTCCCCGCTGATGTCATCAAACCAGTACTCAGAGATTTGTCAGATGTAAAGCACAGAGGAGAGACGCTCAGGGGGGAGGTTGGGGAGACAGCTTGTCAGAGGGGCAGAGCTTTGCGACACCTGCCCAAGAGGAAACCAGCCAAAGGGCAATGGCGCACCACAGCACGCTCATCCAGTAGAAGCTGCGCTAAACAGGATGTAGCAAACGCTGCGTTTTCTTAGCTTGCGAGAGGTGAACAGGAAAAAGGGTGCAACAGGGGAAATACCCTGCTGGGGTATACGGTGTTGTGATTTCCAATAGTTTGTTTTTTTGTTGGGGACTAAAAATGTGTGGTGTGGGTCCAGCCTGTCATTGGGTCAGCGATGAGTTGAAATGGACACGTGTCCCACGTGTTGGGCCGTCTAAGGGGACTTACTTTCACAGTAGCCGTCGGAAGTCTCCATTTCAGCTGCTGCGGCCGAGCTGCAGGGATCAAACACAAATATCACCGTAAATCTCACCATTCATACATTTCTGCTCCTCCTGCTGCCTTGAGATGTTGGACTTTGTGAGCTCATTGTGCGTTTTTGTACTCTGTAAGGCCTGAAATGTACAAAGCATGTGACAATGTAAACAAGCACGAGGCCTTGTTCAGGGATTCTAGACAATGTAGGAAACAAAGTGAGAATATTTTGCACATATGTGCGAGGTTGAGAAATTGGAATTTATATTCATGAAACATATTTATAGTCATAAAACAACACAGTGTTTCCATCCATTCCATCTTTGTTGTTTGTTTATTTGTTTTGCTGTACGCTAAACAAATATGAAACTTTTGCCACATTCCGCCCCAGAGCATTGTCGTACTGATGTTTGGGAGCGTTTTCCGATCGCCTCGTTTCTTTATCCGTGGTGTGATTTCATTTACGAGGTGTGATAACTTTGTAGTGTGAAACGCGCAATTACGACGATAAACTTTAAATAACAAACACCTACTTGTTTAGCTGACAGGATAATGGCCGCCAAGCGTCAAAAATGGGGGGAAAAACGGGATACAAATGAAAACAGTCCATTTGAAAATAGCAGCGCTGTGCAGATGGTGGAGGTGGAAATTGACGCTTTTGCCACAAATTAAGTTACAAACAACATGGAGTGTTGAGCTCGGGTATGTTATCGCTGCTCTGCGTTGTTTGAATCAGCCCGAGGGAACTCAGATGAAAAGTCTACATGACTTCTGGTAGTTGCGGGCTAAAGTGAAAGTGCACGATTATCTCTTTGCTCACGAAGCCGCTTTAGGCTAATGAATCAGAGGAAGTAAGATCATTAACAGGCCTCGGAAAACGTAGTTCTGCCAGAAAAACGTGCAGCCTGACGCAGGGAAGGTTGGTAATCCAAAGTGGGAGGGTTGATTTCTGAGGAATGCAACGAGAAGGTGCGAAAGGAGGGAAAAAACGAAGAAGAAGTAAACTTGGGACCGTTTGAACCGCTTCAGACATCTGGCAAAAATAGGACGTCCTTGAGTCCTTCTGACTTTCATCTGATGAGATTTAAGTTAGCAAGATTCTTATCATGTGTGAGAGCATAAGGAAACGAGAAGTTTTTGTCTTTCAACAGCACGAAAAGGTTTGAAGTGAGCAGACGGGTGATTTTTCACACGTGGAACGCACAGAATAAGTGACGATACACTTGAAAAGAAAAAAAAACATAATTACCTTCAAGTGAGTCCCTTTGTGTGGAGATAGTGGACGGCTTCTGTCAGCAGCAGGGGGTGTGTGAGTGTGTGCAGGGGGGTTGATAAGTTGTCTCCACCTCCCTTGAAAAGAGAGAAATTGTCAAGAAAAAAAGAAAAGAAAAGAAAAGGACCCAGCAGTACCACGGTCACGGTCCTCAGCAACACGAGTCATAGAAATACATATAAAAACAAGAATAACTTCTCATTTAAAGGGTGATCAACACCCAATACAAGAGGGTGGGGAGACTTTCGAGAAAAGCAGAGGAAAGTTTTGAAGGAGGACCCCCCACCACCAACAACACCGACCAAACACACACACACACTCTCTCTCTCTCTCTCTCATACACACACACACACACACACACACTCACACACACACCACCACCCCCGCCACAATCCTACAGGTGCTCTCCGGTTCCTCCTCAGATTCTCCTCCACCGACGCGGTTCCATCCGAGCTTTGACTCCCAACCTGCGACACTTCACCCTCTCACGCCAAAGTCAAGCCGCGCGTTTGGCACAAGAGGTACCAGGAAAAAAATAACACCCTAACAAGAAGAAGAAGAAAAAAAAACTGAGAGGAAGGAGAGAAAGAAAGAGAGGGATGGATCAAACTGGATCCACCGGTTCCTAAGGAATTAGCCCGGGCTGCAGGGAGCAGCAGAGCTATTTTCGCACCACCCAGGGATTGGAAATCAGTGGGCAGGTGTGACTCACAACGTCTCAAGCCCGGAGAACCAGACTGCGGCTACCTGGAGGAGGAAGAGGAGGAGGAGGAGGAGGAAGAAGAGGCGGAGGTGGAGGAGACGATGGACCGCGGATGGTGCCGCCAGACCACCGACCGAGACATTCCACGACACGCCAGCATCACGGCTCATCGGGAGGCAGCTGTCCTCAATTCACGCCACTTTTCTCTCACTTCCTGCTCAACGCTCCCTCCTCCACCCCAGACATGTAGATCACAACTACATTTGGCTACCAAAACACACACTCACACACACGCAGGCAGACACACACACACACACACACACACGCAGCCTCTGTCTGCGCCCGACGTTGAAATTCCCAGGAGCTGTCTGCCCCCCCTTATCCTCCTCCCCCCTTCAGTGCGTGAGCGTCTCTCTCTCTGTGTGTGTGTGTGTGTGTGTGAGTGAGTGTGTGTGTTTCTAGGGCTGATTTGTTTGCCGGCTCGTCTTGGCTGACGGCTGCAATTCAACAGGTTATCCGATCGCCGCAGTAGCGCACAGCCCCGTCTGGCTCATTCATCACTCAGACACACGCTCCCGTCTGTCTGTCTGTCTGTGTGTGTGTGTGTGTCTGTCTGTCTGTCTGTTTGTCTGTCCTCGCTGCAGACACACACACGCACACGCACATACACACAGAGACAGACGGACATGCGCCCCCATACACCTGCAGCCTGTTGATAATTAACACAAACGCACCAAAACGTAGCGCCCGCTGCGCCTCTCTCTCTCTCTCTCTCTCCTTCCTTCCCCCTTCCTTTCCTTCTTCTCTTGCTTTCTTTCTTTTTTCTTCTCTTTTTTTTTACCTTAGACGCGCAGGAGTTTAGGCGATGCCATGAAGTTGCGCACGTTGATCCCCGCCGACTTCAGTTCCAGCGCCGACGTGCGCCTTGCGTGCCAGTGCGTGCGTGTGTGTGTGTGTGTGTGTGTGCGTGAGGGTCGCTGGGTTCCACAGCAGCAGCCGCCGCCGCAGCAGTAGCAGCAGCAGCAGCGAGCAGAGAGCAACAGTTGCGGAGTCCGCGGCGACTTCCTCCTCCATCTCCTCCGCCGCGG
>OMPJ01004925.1:9458-28707 GCA_900312935.1 Carapus acus | reverse complement strand
TTTTTTTTTTTTTTTTTTTTTTTTTGCTTAGTTTGTTGTGTGTCCCAACTCAAAGCAAAGTATTTGTGTCTTCATCAGACAATGAAGAGCAGCTTCAAACACTTGTTTGTGTTTCTGCTGCACGACTTGCCACACAATCCTTTTTTTGCGACGCCGTTTCACTGCGATGCCATGCTGGAATGGGTTTGCCAAATTCCCCGTGGTAAGAGGCTAAAATGCTAATATCTGTATGTGTGCACATAATGGTGGTTCGTCAGCTCTTTCCAAGTGAGAAATATTGTGTTTGATGAGTGCCATCTATCTAGAGAGGTTTGTTATTTTGCAGGCCTTTAGTGGTCACAGAGCGCCATGTTATTTATTGACAAAAAAATGAATTCCTTTTATGTTAATTTTGTGATTGGTTACACAATATAATTATGTACGAGGAAAATATTTACTGCATGCATTGTGACAGGAAAAGTACCGTACTGTACAGTACACAGTTTGGCTTCCTTTCACATGTCATCAACTCGTTCTTTCTCATGCTCCAGGGAAAACACCTAAAACTCCAGAGTGGTACAATCCAGGTAGTGCAGTACAACAACTCCAGCCTTCAGATTTTTTTTGATTTAACATTCTTGTCAATAAAATCCAACTGCTTGCTGTGGTTTTTCAGACGGACATCATCACACGTCGATTTTTATCGACGGGAGAGAGTTTTGGTTCGTCACTGAGCCCAGGCTGACATTCGAGGAGGCGAAGCTCTTTTGCAGTGCAAATGAGAGCAAACTGGCCACCCCAGTCAGTTTCACTGCTGCAAGACAGATCCACCAATTTGTCACCAAGGTAAAAAAACAACAAACTGAAACTAAGTATGTCGATGTTTGCAACATGACTCACCACATCTTGACAAGTGTGTCTGTGTGTGTGGTAGTGGTTGTGTGTGGCAGTCGGCAGTTTCCTCTGTTTTCTTCAGTTCACTCTGAATAAATTCCAGAGTGACAAATTCTTTGCACAATGTTCCAACAAGAAACACCAGCACAACTCCACAGCTCCTCACTCATCGCCTCCATCGCTAGTCAGAGAGGGGTTACAAATTCAAACGTGTCCATGGGCAGTGTGTGGCCTGCACACGTTGCTAAGAATGTTATCAAAGATCAGATGGAAAATATACAGTATGTGCAATGTAACCATTTCCAATAAATGATGATTTTGTTTGTTATCACACAAAGAACAGGCACATAATTCTGCACATACTTCCATCGCATTCTGAGCTCCTCCGCAGACCTACGATGTGAAAGTAAAGGTTGTTCTCATATTTCAAATGATGCGCATTGCTGAGGCCTGTGGTTCGTTTTAACAGGTATCAGGTTCTCACAAGCAGAGCTGGTGGGCTGATCTGAGAGAGCCGGGGCGCCTCTTCCCAATGACGTAACGTGATCCAGACACACAAAGCAACAAGCTGTGCAAACCCAATCAAATATTCATGATACATACATTGATCTCGGCTTGTTTTGTAAAATCTGATTTTTGTTTTAGGTACAGCCAGATGAACTTCTATCATTCGGTTTTCCTGGGCAGATGCACTTCCATCAGCCCAGAAAACCTCTTCCCAGGTGAGGAAATACTGTACAAATAAAATACATATCTTAAATCTAATCTTAGAGTCTCAAATCATAAAAGAAAAAAATAACCTCAGTTACAGAGGTATGCAGGGTATTATCTTTCTTCTGTGCATATTTAGTGTCATGTGACATATTTAGTGTCTAGGTTGCACATTCCTTTATCTGACTGCGATGCTGTCTTTTGTCGTACCACATAACTAACATGCGCACTTGTGGTTTACATTGTCTCGCAGAATATGAGCACAGCTGTCAGCACCGGCTACCCTTTGTGTGTGAAAAGCTCAACGTAACATCAGTGGAGAGAAACCCTCAACAGCCTCACGCTGGGGGATGGCCTTGCGGAGAGAAATCTATGGCCTTCAGAGACAAGGTCAGATCCTCCGCCGCAACACGCCGCCGCATGCGCATTTCATGCACTGCCACACAAAGCTTTGGTTTTTCATGAGCTTGTTAACTTTGAAAAATTTATGTGGAATTGACTTAACGGGAAAACGAATAGAAGATTCAAGCTGAGCAAAAAGGATGAGGAGACTTGAACATTGAAGGGAAATGTGCCATAAATATTTTAGATACTCTCTGCTAACCATGCATCTCTTGTCCGTTGTGTTGGTTGCTTGAGAAATGTGGTTTTATGAATCACTTACTTTAAATTGTCTGCCCCACTTTGAACAGTTTCTGTCAATTATATGATGTGTGATATTGAAAGGAATATTTTAAGATTCATCAGTTAATATCAGGGATTATTTGTCCAGTAAAGGTCAGACAGTGTCATTCAACAATACATACAAAACAAATCCTAGCTGATGTAGTACAGTTGTTGTTTACAGCACGTTTATTGGATGAACAAAATTGCTCAACACCGACAGTTAATTAACAGTGACATGTGAGCAATCTCAGGCAGGTTCAGGAAAGTATCAAACCATTCGCCGCCTGTTGTGAAGATATGACGCGAGAGGTGTTAAGTACTCGAGAACGATGTGGTATTTATTCAGTCATTCTGTTCTGCGTGTTTCAGTGCTACACACTCATGGAGCCTCGTCAGCAGCTGACATTCAAAGTCGCTAACGAGGAGTGCAAGTCCTTGCGTGGAACACTGGTGACTATATCAGATCAAGTGGAGCAAGGTGACCACACTGCACTGGCATTTGCCGTCCACATCAGATCTGACCGCTGCACCGAGGTAAATGAATGAAGACGAAAACCATAAATGCTCTTTCAGACTTTCTCACAAGCCTGTTGCCGAGCATGACGGAGGTTGACCATTTATGGATCGGTCTGAAGCTGAAACCGGATGAGCCGATGTGGGTGGATCAGACTCAGGTCTCCTTCCTCAACTTTAACCCTTTGCTTCATGGCATGCTGCGGCCGATACGAGTGAATGTGAGTCTCATACTTTCACATATTCATTTGAATAAATCATCACACAACCTGACAGTGGAAATTTTTCAAATACAGTGTATGTAGAGAGGAAGTAGATAGAAGAGAGAAACACCAGAAATTGACTCTGTTCTGTATTGATTCGTCGATAACTGCTTTGTTTTATAGACCCTTATTCCAGATAGCATGGAGCTCTGTGTGTTCATGATCAACAGCCCAAACTCTGCCATGATGGGAACCTGGGACTACAGCGGTTGTGCGGAAATGCAATACATGACCATTTGCCAACACTATGCAGGTAGAGCACTGCTTTGCTAGCTCCAATCGAATCAAGCTGTCTCACCTTGAGAAGCTGTGAGGTGTATCGATTAAGAGATTTTTGGCGCAGTGTGGTAAAGGAGGTACAGCCTTTGTGTCGGAAATTGAAGGTCTCTGATTCAGTCCAAGGCGTCTCCCAAATTGTTCATTGATTTAAGTTGGAGGACACCGAACGCCTTGCTACTCTGCGGGTTGCCTTTGTGAGAAGGAATAATTCAAATAATTAGAATGGATCAAATGGAGAATAAGAGGATTAGAAAAACATAGCAAGCAAGGAGCTTTGCAGACACACTTAATGTCAGACACAATGTGCCTAAATTGTGTTTAAATGGCACAAATACACAAATACCTCTGGGTGATATAGATATACAAATATAAAAGACCCCCAGAACACAACATGATCATCATTGATTCCATCATAAATCATTCTTTGCAAGCCTTTGTGCCGAGACGTGTTCCCACTCAAAGGCCATCTGATATCTGCTGTTGAGATGCGAATTTGTTCCTTCGTTTTGACAATCTTAACATGTCCTTCTTATGCCAGATAAGCCGGAGGAGCCCAAGTTCCCCTCAGAGCCTTTCAGCATAAACAACCACACCATCCTACTGCTCCAAGGCAACATCACCTGGTTCGAGGCCTTAGAACAATGCAGGAAAAGCAACATGGATCTTGCAAGCGTGGCAGATACCTACCTGCAGTCTGTCCTCACCACGCACATCGCCCGATCCCACACCCCCATGTGGATCGGCCTCTTCAGTGAAGATGTAATGCCAGACATTTCGAGGCAGTTTATTAGGCTTCCTTTTTTTTTAAATCCTCCCGTCTTGTAATGTTTGTCTTTTATTCTTGCGTCACAGGATGGGATCCACTACCGCTGGACTGACCACAGTCATACCGTTTTCAGCCGCTGGTCGTCTGATGTCACCAGCGGTTCGTGTGTTTACTTGGACACTGATGGCTTTTGGAAAGCCACAGAGTGTGAGGAGGAGCTAGGGGGCGCCATCTGCCACAAGCCACACAGTGAGTTGTAATGTCAAGTACAACTTAACACGAACGATTACATTTTTTTCTTGCAATCGATACCATCACTGTCACACACTACTAATTGTTGTTTAGACATTGACATTTTTATGCACTGGCAATTCTTTTTCAGTCTTGACTTTCGTGGACCTCAAAAGTTCTCTGTTTCAAATTTGCAAAACTATAGTTGCACATGGGACTGACATTTGTCTCAGTTTATTATCACAGTGTAGCACTAAATGGACTTCTGTTTGTAAATAAGGACCATGATGAGTATGTAGCTAAACTGAGGCTATCCGAGTCATTTTTACAAATCTACAATGACGATAATCTTGAAAAGTAATCACTGAGAGATGGAGTCAGAATTAAATATATAAAGTGATTCGCGTTGTCAAGATTCAATTATTCTAATGTGATTCCTTGATTAACTCCTGCAAATGGTAGCCCATCATCCTCTTTTTGTGGTGGAAAAGCTTTGAGTATGGTGTGTGAAAGGTCTTGTCTGTCTCTGCTGCTTTGTTGTAGGATCTGACCCTTTAATGTCACATATTTTTTATTGTTTTATTACACATGTACATTTTGAAGCACTCTAATTTAGGATGTCGACTTGTTTATTTTAGAGGAGATCATCACCACACCCGATGATGTGGCTGTGAAATGTCCCCATAAAATCAATGGCCCAAACTGGATCCCTTTCAAAAGCAACTGTTACACCTTCCAGCTGGCTTCGAACAGATGGGAACAGTTTAACCGGGGGCATATTCGTGAAACCTGTAGAAACCTACGTGAGAAATAATCTTTGTTTGCAAAAATCCTCATTCAAAATGGTCCCCAAACACCATTAAGCCATCAGCTCTGCAATAACTGACACCATCCATTTACTAGCATTGTGTTCATGTTTCAGATGAAAAAGCAAACATCTTAACTATCCGAAATTCAGAGGAGAATGACTTTGTTCAGGAGCAACTGACACCGTTCCAAAACCTGGCCCAGTATGTGTGGTTAGGGATGTTCAAAGACGACATCGGTGAGTAAAGCATTTGCATTTAAAGAAATGTTCAACATGTAACTCTGTCATTCATTCTGTATCACATTGTCTCTGCTCTAGACAACCAGATGAAGTGGTACGATGGTACGAATGTCCAGTACTCCAACTGGAGGTATGGCAGACCGGACGTAGACGGAGATTTCATGGTGGGCCTCAACACCAGGGGAGTCTGGGAGCTCATCACCAACCAATACTATTACTCTGACTTCAAACAGAGGAGCATTGTGGCCTGCAAGCTGGACAATGGTTTGTGTTTGCCCATCCACCAAGCGCTGTAGTAGGTTTCACACTTTCATCAAATCCTCATCAGTTTTCAATCTCTTCCCCAAAGAGCTGAAAACCGAGTACAATCGGTCGTCCAAGGATTTGCAGCACTACGGCAACCTAACTTACCAGGTAGTGACCAAGAAGTTGAGCTGGTACCAGGCCCTTGAAGAGTGCAGCCAGCGCGGAGGACACCTGGCCAGCGTCCACGACAACGATCACGAGGCGCACATGAAGCTCATCTCCAGGATAGACGGCTTCTCGCTCTGGATAGGACTGTCCGACCAGGACGTAAGAAGTTTGTCCACTCCTGTAAATGCAAGTCAATTTCTAAAAAGTGATCTAACCTCGGTGTAATTTCCTGCAGGCAAGCGTCTCTGCCTTTGAGTGGTCGGATGGGACTGCATATGACTACCCAGTCATACCCAGTGATTCATCAGGGAGCTCCAGCTCAGATCAGCAACAGGCTTCCTGTGTTGCTGTGACGCCTAGTGGAGGTTGGGAAAGAAAAAGCTGCAGCACCTTATTAGATGGAGCCCTCTGCTACACCACCACCATCACCACCACGTCTCAGAGTAAGAAACTGATGGGTGTTGCTGTTTCGGTCTAGACGCGCACATATTACGAGTCGTCGTCATAACTGCGATACCTCTGCTCCGTTCTCTGTATCGTCCGTTTGTTCCTACCCACCAGAGGCCAGACTGCAGGCTACCCCAGTGGCCAATCGCTGCCCTCAGAGCAACGGTACATCTAAGTGGGTGGAGCACTTGGATCACTGTTACGCCTTCGACATGAGCTTGTACAACTACAACGTCTACAGCATGAAGGAGGCCAGAACAATCTGCCATGACATGGGTGAGCGCAGCCGCGGTCGATCGGGGAGAGATTAAGATCGACAAATGGTCGTGATGGTTTTTTTCGTCTTTCTCATCTGAGGACAGATGCTCACGTACTGACCATAACCACCAAAGAGGAGAATGACTTTGTGTCGCACTACATGACCGACGACCCTCTCATCACCAGTCGAGTGTGGCTGGGTATGGACTTTGACAGTCAAGGTACTCCCCACCAACACAGGTTTACAACACTCAAAGCATCTCACCAGAACACGTCCCAACTGCAGACATACACCTGTGCCCCATTTCCAGGGATGCCACATGCCTGGCAGGACGGCTCATCCTTAGCATACTCTAACTGGAAGCCCGACGACTGGACCAACACGAAGTCGGAGCCTCTCTGTGCCGTCATGATGTCCACATCTGGAGGCATCTGGAATCGAGTCGGCTGCACAGCCAGCCTCAGTCGTGTTGTCTGCAAAACTGCGACCCGTGAGTAGCGTTGCACCCTGGAAAGGGCACTCTGTCAACAGAAGACACAGGACAGAGTTACATTATAACAGGATAACACAGACATAGCAAGACAAAATTTAACTTGCATGGTGAGATGGTCTGTTCTTAAAATAACTCAACAAAGCTGGTTCCATGAAGTGTATGCTGGCTGTGTACGCTTTCACATTTTCAATATAATGCTCCTGAGATCATGAAAACATCGGATGAGGCGGGAAACCATGATCAGTGTAAAATCCATGAAACGAACTAACTGAAGATTTTGGTCCTCAGGGTCTGCAGGAACGCCCGTTGCACTGGGTTTCTTCATTGTGGTCCTCATCTCTCTATTGTTAGCCATTGGTTTTATCATCTACAAGAAGAAGAAAGGCTACTTCTCGTCCACCGTCCGCTACAGGAGGACCTTGGATGAAATGGACACCACCAGTATTATTACAGAAGCAGAATGAGCTCACCATCGGCCTCAGGGAGTAATGACGTGCCTGACGTGTATTTTAGTAGTCGCAGCTGAAGCAAATGCAGCTTGCCATGTTTTAAGTTATTTATTGTGCCGAGTTTCCTCGTGCTTGCAGGTTTTCTAGGGCTGTCCGTAAACTGGAAATACCGGTTTGAGAATTGACCACACCCTCCCTATGTCTTCAAGTTTCCCGACCTGACCTGAACATCACACGTTTTCAAAATGGACATTTTTATAAAAAAAAAAAAAGATTACACTCCGTGTTAGAATGGCTCCGATAACTCCCATAACTCCATCAACCACAGATGCAGCAATTGCACCGAAAAAAGTGAAAGTCACTCATCATCTAAAGGAAAATAATTTATCCAGGTGCTCTCAAAAGTTTCACAGGTCCTTTGTCATCGACGCAGGTACAAAGGGGCACTTTATGTGAAAATGAACAAAATTCACAGGCAACTGTGGGGGAAATATTTTCCTCCAAAATTCACTCATTATCTCTAAAGAGTTCTTGACGGCACCCGTGTCATTACATTCAGTATGTCCGAGTTCACTAGGGTGAACAAAACAAAGTCATTTGCGTGCTGCTGTACTCACAGTCCTAGCTGAGATTGCAAAGCCTGATCAAATCACACTGTGGATGTCCTTTTTTACTAACTTCCTTTAAAAGTAGTTGAATTTGGGATGGGTGAAAAATCTGTGCCTTGGAATCTTATTTAAATGGGAAAATGTCCACATAGAACACTGGATTTAGTGACTTAATTCTACCTGTCATTAGCTATCAATGTGTGTACAATTGTCAGAACCATAGAAAGAAATTTCTAGTTAGTTTTCAGTGCCTCTGGTACTTCTGAGTCTTAGCATGGCGATGAATCAGAAATCGGTCTGATTTACCTTATGTCTGACTTTCCTATGCACTTACCACTACTGAGCAAGTTTGCACTTTAATATCGTGGGGCAGCAGTTCCAGCTTTGTGTAAGCACAATGGAGTCGACTGGATTTAAAGGTTTAAAAAAAATTGCACTGGTGGGTTGTAAATATGTTTTTATAAGTGGAAAAATGAACCAAAGACTTTGAGTCTACTGAATGTTTGAGCTGTTCTTTCCTGGGGAATCGCAGGGCTTGCTGACCTGTTGCCACACTGTACAAACCAAATGTGCTTTTTGTTTCTCTCCCTATACTGACCCTGCACTGGTTCAATCGGCTCCAAACAGGTACAGAATCCTTCAAATAAATGAGTCTCTGTCATTTTTCTGTCTCATCTGTAGAGCACTTCAATGCATGTGGTATGTAGTCACAACTATGATGATTGACAGACATCCACTTCACATCACCTTGTTCACAGGTTCTCAAATTCTGGCATGTGCCACAGTATCTCAGAAATAGTGTTCAAACACCACCATTAATAGAATTTAATCAAAATTGGATACATCTAGAAAGCATCGTTTCTATTTGTCATCTATTGTGGCTTTGCGACTTCGGTCTGGTTTCTTCACTGTTGGTGGAGTCTTGATAGGTTGGTACCTCATTTTAGTCACATACTTGGTTTCAAACACTTAAAATCTTAAATGAATCAAAGGCTTAATCTTAAATGAATCAAAGGCTTATCAGCTCCCTGCCCCCAAAAATGACCATTCCTGCGTACAACTCGTGTTAACGTTGAAGGCTTTATTCCAAAATTAAGATCAAATTTGATTTATATACATGGATACTTTGCCACACTAAAACAAACAAATGCGGTGACAAAAGGTGCAGGTTTTCACGCAACAAAGTAGGACGCATCACAGGAAAAATTAGACAAGGGGACAATGGTTTCCAGACGTTTTATATTCTCTGCCTTAGTGATATCTTTCCATCTTACCATTTCCATTACAACACATACTTTTCACTTCTGCCAATTACTTGATTTTCAGCCTCGTCCCAACAAGCATTAAAGCACTCATGGTTTTTTAACAGTTAGATTCGCATTTTTCTGAGAACTTAAGTGCACTCATGGGAGCAGAGACAAATTGGCGCATACCAACTCATCTCAGCGCCGGGGCCAGTTCTTAAGTTTGCATATCTGCAAAAGCCTTTGGCAACAGGCAGGCCACGTGTGCTCTCAGCATTACCTTATTGATTCAGTTAAATGTGTTAACGGGAAAGCGTGTGCAGAAACAATTCCAGCCACCCAAGCAGATTCAGTCCCAGTCACTTTGACATGATCAGAAATCCTCCAGATCATCTTCCAGATCAGAAAAGTCAATAGAGGGTCTACTGTCCCGCACTTCATCATCCTCCTCGTCTGTTCCCCCACGAGGGACTGCCAATGAGAAACAAGCAGTAAGATTATGTGGGGACATGATATAAAAGTAAATCAGCATGAAGAAGTGGAAAAGTTACATGTGTTTACCCGAAACATTGGGACTTGACAACTGAAATATTCAACATCAACACATACGCATGGGAGAAAGGATAGAGAAACGTACTTTCAAGACTGTCCATGTGTTCGTGAAGAGTTCTCGCCAGGTTGAATAACTGGGCGAGAGGGGGAGAATTTTTTTGGTTTTACAGCTTTCACATCCACCATTTAAGTCACTCATTGATGTAATAATTGATATTCAGAGAAAATCAGCATCCAGCCACTCTGGTGGGGGGGGACTATGGGGAACAGCATGTGAGAGCAAGACATGCAGACCCAGATGGCCCATTCATACCTCACACTGAAATCCTAAGCGTTAAATTTAGACTTAGCACCACAAAAGGCATCCTCATTCTCCAATTCTGATCGCACCGATTCAACAATCGCTGTTCCAGGTGCAGAGATTTAAATGTGACATGCCTCATGTTGCCCTCGGTGAATCTCTGCATCCCCACATCAACAATAACGATGCCATCTTTGCCTCAGAGCACATTTGCACGAGGACACCCAAGCAAGTGTCGGTTGGAGCGCCGGATAGCAAAAAGCAGCGTCCTTGTATGGGTGCGTTACGATCGGCTCAGCCCTTGCTCATCACTTATCGTTTCAAAAATCAGCAACTTCTTCCGCATTCGTTTATTTCCCTATTCTGAGAGGGGCAGGAAAGTTGAAACCCCTCTCATATGTACTTCACTTCAGCAGACATGGTCGAATGTGGTCAGGCAGGCTGGGTAGCGATCAGATAGGAAAACGTTCAGAGATCATTTACACTGTGTGTTGTCCCTAAAAACATGCCCGTGTGATGAGATTACACCTTGACACGGGGCTATGAATCAAGTCCAAGTGTCAAAGTTACAGGCCACATTAGCGGCAGCCTTGTTTTCACCGAGATCTGACACGGGCCGGACCACACACAGGTCAAACTGCCGTCTGGTGACGGGATCCTCTGTCGCGGATAAGCTTTCTTGATGCAGATCAAATTTTAATGAGAGGCGTAAATGGGGACGGAGTCAGATATCACACCCTCAGTTTTACAACACAAAACTGGAATAAACACAAACAGATCCTGGAGCCACTGTTGAGGAAGCTCAGATTACCACGAGCTGCGTTTTTGGCTGAATCGTCACAGTGGGCAGGAGAGAAAACATCAGTTTGGGCGATGCAATGAGCATGAAGAGCATTAAACCATTCAGACTTTGTGAGTGTGTGTGTCCTCACCCCGGCTTCATTTGCTGCGCCCAAGACATCAGAGAACCTCTGCTCGCAGAAATGCAGCAGCACCACCAGGCAGAGACCAGAGCTGATGAATTCATCATACTCGGACTAAGGAAAGAAAGAGGAGGAGGATGTTGTTACAAACATGCTGGACACAAAATCCAGATTCTGTGAAAATGATTTGTTTAATTTAACCGGACGGACCTCCTTGGGCCCCAATTTTCTGTAGGTGACCTCACAAACCACCTTGACTCAAAATGTGGGAAAGGGTAGGGAATGTCTTCAGACATTCACATCATTGCCTTTCCCTTCTGAAGGCCTATCTGGGTTGGGGAAGATGACATTCATTCACCTGCACGTGTGTCCGGTACAACGCTCTAATGTCGAAGTCGTCTATGTTCAGGTGCAGCTTCTCTTTGCACAGTTCGCATGTCGTGATGGCCTCCAGATTTGTGCCTGGAATCGGAGGTACAGAACGAGCAAAACAGGTGAGAACAAGGAATCGCAGAGCACAGAAACGGTGCTAGACGCCGTCTAGATTCACCTGAGCTTATTTTAGAGCAGAGCCACTTCTTGATGCACTCCTGGTGGACATACTGAAGACTGCCGGTGCAGCGGCAAGGCTCGATCAGAGGGTTGGAGGCCGAATCCTCCCCCATTTGGCAGATGCGGCACAGGTCCCCTTCTTCCTCATCCGAATCCTCCAGCAACAGACTGCAGCAGGGAAGGAGGACGGTTACCCCCCCCGTCGTGTTCGCTACAATGCTTCAAATATTCCCGACATTTTCCAGAGCTGAGCTCCGGATTAGTGTCCTTTACCTCTCTTTGATCCGTCTGAGTCTCTCTGGATCACTGCCGTGGTTGGACTTGTTCTTCGGGCCATCCGGTGGATGCACGACGTTGGAGGCGTCGAGATAAGGCCTTCGTCCATCGCGCAAAGGGAAGTCAACTCCGACTGCCCCCTCTTCCTCCTCCTCCTCGTCATCGTCCTCCTCCTCGTCCTCATCTTCCCACCTTTGCCCCGGATGCTGTGGTTGCCTGGAGACGCCACTGAAAACTGTGGCTGAAATACCACTCTCCTCCCTTCCCAGTCTCCTGAAAAGAGACAAAACGACAGCAATCATTGACAAAGTGTTGACCTTTCAGTTTTATGCTAGTAGCCACAATAACACCAATGAAGGGAGAGCAAGGACTCAAACCAGAAACCTGCTGGTCTCCAGAGGACTGCTCGACCCCTTGAGCCGTGGTGGCCGCTATTTAAGATCGTATGTTCAACTCAACTATTTATGTTGTTGTTCAAGCAACATTCAAGTTCCCTACCGCTCTCTGATCCTCTCCTTCTCTGCATCTCTGCCAAGTTGGTTCCTCCGACTGCCACCATCAGCGCTGGGACGCGAGGACGCAAATCCGTCCTCCAGATGCCCCTGTGCCTGCGCGGCAGAGAGCTCCACGCCTTCGTCCCGGCCGTGTCTTCTGTGGCGGGAGAAGAAAGGAGGGCAGCGGTTGCGAAGCGAGGACGACAGCCAAGAGGAGCCGCTTTCGCTCCCGCTGCTGTTGGCCTGAGTGCTGCTGCTGCTGCTGCCGGCGGCCGGCTCCCTCCACGTTCTGGTCCGGGCCACGTCGCTATGACAAAGGTCGTTTTGGTTTTCCTGGATGGGGGACAGCTCCAGTCTGCGATGCCTCAGAGCGGCGGAGGTGTCCGAGCCTCTGAGGTGGAACCCTGAATTGGATGTCCTGGTCCCCTCTTCTCCTTCCGCAGACTCTCCACCCGTGGATGGATCGTCGGAGGAGTCAAAGGAGCGGGTGCTTGAGGAGCTGCCGGAGGAGTCTTGGCTGGAGCGCCGCGAAAAGAGACGGGACAGGAGGCGTCTTGTTGAGCGGCGTCCCTCCGACTCCGCACCCTCTGGGGCCGGACGCGGTGGGAGGGTGGCCTCCTGCCTCGGGTACCAGTTGTGCCAGGAGCTCGAGGAGGAGGAGGAGGAACCGTCCGCGGAGGACTCGCGAATTCCAATTTGATCCTGGGACAGGAAACGGGACGCCGCCCTGCTGTTGAGGTCGCCGATCACGGGAGACGCGCTGGCAGACGACGAGACGTAGCGGCCTAGAGAACTTTCTCGTGAGGAGGCGGTGGAGGAGGAGTAGGCCGTCTCTTTGGGCCGCGCGCCCTGTGCATAGCTGGACGTCACTCGATCGGCCTGATCTGAGATGAAAAGGAACACGCATACACACCTTTCACTGCATTTGCACAAGAAGCCAGCAAGCGTGTGTGTGTGTGCGAGTGGGTCAGAGCACTAACACAGTGAGGCCAAGCCAGGCGTCCTCACTCTCCTCTCTCCCAGGCCGCTGAGGGTGTGGTCATTCGTCGTCTCCAGAGATCTTCTGGATAACAGAGGCTTTGATGATGACGATGACAGAGATGATGACTGGGAGGTCAAGCGGTGGGAGCTCCATGTTGAGTCCAGCAGGTTGTCATTTGATTTTTCACCTGTTGCAAAAAGAATTATTTGTTCTGTATCATAATCATTTGGTGCTCCTAACTAGTAGTAACAACAATAATTATATTCTTCAATAACAATTACTACTCTATCCTTACTGGAATACGTGGATCCAGTGAGGGATGTGGTCCCTGCTCTTGAATACACTCCTCTATATGATAATTTGGCCCTTTTGGAGTCCCCATCGTCACCGATGTTCAATCCAGAGTGGAGCCCCAACCGACTTTCGGAATCACTCTGAGAAAAGACACGACACCAACCATGTGGGACATACGGAACGAATAAGGTGCATCGACCCGCCGATGTTCACAAAACGAGAATCAAACTACACCGCACCAGTTTACTCCTGCTGCTGAGCGAAGACTCGGCCCAGGGTCGCTCGTAGGATGTGGTGGAGGTTGTCAAAGAGGGCAGCTTCCAGCTAGGGGAGCGAGCGTGGCTGGAGCTGCTGTAGTCTCTGTGCGAGCTCAGGTGGCGAGAGGGCTGCGAGCGTTTGGAGGCAAAACAAAAACAGTTTAAAGTGAGGAAAACGCAGCGTTCAAAAGGCAGCAGTTTGGCCGTCGCTCCAAAAACGAGTCGGGCAATTCATCCGAGCTATCCAGCCAGTGTTCCCGGGCCCTGAGAAAACTCCATCGCGCATCATCATACCCACCAGCCCAGGAGAGCGTGAATCCTGTTATATTGCATGTCCATAAATGACGCCGTCTCTATTGCCAATTGAAGCAATGTGATGCGATTTGATAAAACTTCCGGAAACAAGAAAAGGACATAACATGATGCCACTGGCAGTGCTCCTCAAAGTTGGAACCATTTCATTCCTATATAAACATACACTATAATTATCTCCTTTTTCTGACTGACTAGCCGTAGGTCCAAAGATCTCACTTGTGTCTAAAATGTCTTTTTGTTTTTGTTTTTAAAGGCAGGCACGTAGGTAGGAATGTTGCTGATCCATGTATCTGGCGATCCAGTCATCTAAAGGCTCCAGAGGTTCAGAGTGAAACAAAAAAAAAAACCTATGAATTGTTCTGGTGCTGACTTTAATTTTCCATATGTTTCACTTTGAGACACTTATTCTTTTTGAAGTAATCCCGTCAGTGGCATACTGACCTCGATTCCCGATCATGCCACATTCCAAATGTAATCAATAAGTCGTGTTTGCAGTCAGATATCTGCACATCAACTTAAAACTTGTGCTGACCGAATTCATGTTACTGGTCTTGTTAGAATGGGATTTGTTATGGTTTTACATCTTCATTAGTTCAGGCACTTCTGGAGAGAAAAAGCATCAAAAAGGTGTGCTGGAAGCGGACAGTAACTTTATCTTTGAGATGGGACCTGATGAGCAGCAGGACTAAAATACACACATCGTTTGCCAAGGAATCTGGGCTGACCTATTAAAAGCAACACCCCGAGTGACTGCTGCCGCAAACACGGACTGAAGAAGTCAGCTACTGTGCCATCCCGAGGGAGCGGGTCTCACTCTCCCTTTTCCTCGAGCTTTGTAGAGCTTGGTAAGAGGTCAGGTGAAGACCGACCAAACCACAGATCGAACCACGGAACAGTTGGTTCAAGTCAGACCCTTACTTCTAAATTGATGGATGCATTCTCTGGAGTTCAGCCCAAAAAGTTTGATTCAACCAACACTAACTTTGGTTTGAAGGGCGTAATGAAGATTTCAGCTCCGTCAGCAAAATTGTGCAACATCTAAAACATGCAAACTAATGATCCAATACATGGACCGGAATGGGTGTTGTTTTCCAGATGAACCCAAGTAAACACAGTTCGTGTGTTCTGCTTTACCGCTTGGCTCAAGTCTGCTTTGAGGGATGAAGACGACCTGGGGAAGCTGTCACTGCTGAGGCCCCTGTCCCTCCCATACAGCCTGCTAGCACCAAGCGCCGAAGACACAGATGTGCTGGAAACATAGGATGATCGCGGGCTGGACAAGGAAAAGGGAAGTCTGCGAGATCTGGAGTCCATCACGGAGTGAATGCTGTGGTACAAGATGAGATAAAAACAAACACATAATCAATCCAAAAGGAGAGGGACAATCAAATGTAGATGCTTTGACACAGAGTATTATGCATGGCGCAAGAGAAAAGGAATTACATTTAGCATGGGACATGAGTTGGTTAAAAATGAGCCTGCATTAGGTGGACATTGACTTTAAGAGACACAAATACAGTCAGACTGGGATAAACCAGTGACAGGGTGTGTGTGTGTAACCATTACATAGTACACGTGACAGCGTGCGAATGCAGAGCTTGTGTTCACACTGCCTGTTAGGCTTGTTTCAAGTCTCAAAGCCTATCCTTAGACCATTAACTGAGCTCAGTCACATGAACGTGACACTTTGGGAGGAGTCAGCAGACATGTGAAGTCTAGATATAAATAAGCAAACTGATGTGATAAGGAATCATTTCATCAAGAAAAATTCCTCACATATGGTAGTGGTTGAATACTATTGGAATATTTCAGCTATTGGTGATATAACAGCAAACTTTATTCCTTACTTCATGCTCTAAAGCTTTAATAAATCATCAGTGTTGGGTACAAGTAATGTGACCTCAGCTAATTTGGCCTTGTGTTACCACATGGACATGAACATGCAGAAAAGAGCGTTATACAACACGAACTTTAGGACAAAATGTCGAGTGTCGCTGGATTGCAGTAAAAGCACAGCCCATACTCGTCTCCCTAATTCCCTTGAAAAAAATTATCAAACATCCTGATTTTAGAAGTTTGTGGTGAGGATTTGTCAGTGTAGCTTTAGCAGGCGAATGCTGCCCTCGCCCTGAAATGGCACCTCCAGCTAACGTACAAAGATAGACAGCAACGTGACCAAAGCTTGAAGATGATCGAGCAAAAAAATTCACTGAACCGTGTCATTCTCGTTATGGTGAACACGTTTCTATTTTCACAGGGAGGCACCGATTAAAATCCGCAGCTACCACTTGGCTCTCTCTTTACCAAGTTAATAAACAAGCCCGTCAGCTAGCTTTCTCATCTTGACGCGGAGGTAGAGAAATGTGTCTCCTCACGTTAGCTCTCGATGGCCTTAAGTACAGTTTCCTGCTGAGTTATCTGGCCAGTAAACTGCGATGCTGCCAGCCGTGGGAGAAACTGTTGTCATTGCCATTTGGGTAGTTTTGTTCTCACCTTCGCGTTAAGTTGTGCTGGCTGCATCGATGGTGTCAATGTGTTGACTGTCTGCGCGAGTGGTCACGTGATTTATAGAAGGGTTAAGCCCCGCCCATGTCGGTAGCTAGCTGCTAGCACTTCACCTCCGTAGCACAACCACGACTTTTTTCATTTCATGAAATAACCACCGACCTAACAAACTTGATGTCGCTCGAATCTGCAAAGGAAGACAAGTCTATGAAATATTGTCTTTTGTTGTCTTGTTATGTACGACAACTTTTATCACATTATTCATTGCGCGTAAGATCATGTGAGGAGGCACGACTAAAAAAAGGGCAATGAATCTTTTGAACAGGGATTTCGGACTTCTACCTGGTACGGCACTAAACAATCAAATAATAACAAGCATAAATCACGCGACCCTTCATTGACTTGACTATGACAAAGAGGGAATTATGACTGATTCCTAAATTGGCCCTTGTTCCCATTTCCATCTATTAGACGAAACAGAATACAAATCGATCTCTATGGCACCCTCTTGTCAATTGGAATAATTTGTCAGTGGCGTGTCTAAGCCCTCCAATGCTTTGCCATGTTGTTACAGCCTCTTGTCTGAAGCTTCTGGCATGTTTTGGAATTTTCTGGGAAGTTAGAGGCTCATCAAAATTTGGACTTGTTCCAGTCAGTACCAGGCTTATACCAGAGCTATCATTTCACCATTGATCTAGCTTAATTTGGACCAGTGGTATTCTGTCACATGTCAGTTTATCATATTCCACAATGACTCATTTGCTTTAGTGTCCCAACATACTTACTGTACACAATGACAAAAAGGTGTATTTTAAGTATTTTACTTTAAGGTTATAGGCGCACACTTCTTGTGGGGCTTGGCTGAAACTAGGAGCCAATTTGAGCAACTCATGGAAACAATGAAAAATGATTGAAGACACAAGCCAGCATCTGGAAATGTCCAACAACGGCTGCTGCGGGCATTGTTTGCTTTTCAGAGGTGAGTGTGTCATGTTGTTTGGGGGATTCATGCAGTAATTGTTGTGGATATGCTGTATTGTCACCTTTGAATTTCTTGGATCACCAAATCAATGGATCAATCAAGTGCCTATCTGTCTAGCTAGCTAGCTAGCAAGCAACCTGACCACCTGGCCATACATGTAATTTTACTAAGGGCATTTCCACGTGCCAAATGGTTACTAAGTAAGTATACTTTTGTGGAACAATGCTATGATATTTTATTTGTTTGCATTTTTTCCAGAATAGATTGTGACAATAGCAGTCATTTTAGTCATTTTTGTGAGATCAGACTTTGTTGATATTTATCATACAGAGAAAAATGTATACTGTCCATGCTTCCTTGCTTTGGGATTTGCATTAGCGAACCATTTTCATTTGCAATCAGAATATTTTGTGGATGTGCCCCTTCCTATTTAGGAACCACTGGCAGCTTGTCAGGTCACCCTGATTAAAAGCTTTTATCAGTTCAGTCTAAATTTGATTGAAGGAGGATCCTGACAGGACAGTAACACCAGCCTTGACATTTTGACACTTGTTCAGGTCATTAACTTTGACACTGACATCCTCTTTTCAGCAGTTTTCCACATCTGTGATTATGTTAGACAGGCTAAACGAACTTCACACCAGCTAACTTGGCCAACAGCTGAGACGTGGATGAGTGAAATCTGATTAATTAAGTCTGATCCCGCTGAATAAAATAGAAATTGGCTGCTACAGATATTTATTTTTCATCACACAGGGGAAGTTATTCGATGTGCAGACAATGAATGATGTCAAAAGCTGAATTCATGCTATATTGTTTCTCTGATTGTAGTGCTTTGAAATTCTGTTTAAGATTCTGAGTTATTTTGAATAGAATGGATGTTTACTGCTCGCCTGTGTTATTAGCATACGAATGTCACACTATTCATCGGATTTTGACAAAACTAGGGCAAGCGATGCATCTTACCATGGCATCCTGACATTTTCAAAATTAAACGGATTGCCCCAAGGGAGATGCCGTAATTACAAGCCAAAATTATCCAGCGAAAACTGCTTAGAGCTGGTTATATGCTTGCGGTAGCATAGCTAAAATGGCAAATACATAACACGTGTAACAAGTCTAAGCATTTTTTCCTGAGAATATAAATACAACCGTCACATCTGATAATTCAGGGGGATCACTTCTTAAGAATATGAATTATCTGGTGTGGCATGATAACATCACACTGGCTGAGGGGGCACTGTGGTCATTTTTAACAACTATGCATTTGTGACAGATAACAATGGAAATTTCAGTAATGATTATCAATGATAGTTTTTACAGTAAAGGTCAAATCTATTTTAATATCAGCTATTTTCATTAAGGCATCTATTCAATTTAGATGTTTGATACTGCATCCTTATTTGATATGTTTATAACGTATTCAAAATGTTGTTTATTGTATATATGAAAGGGTCATTCATTAAGTGCATTTACTGTCGTGCAAGTGCTTTTTTTTTTTTTTTTTTTTTTTTTTTTTTTCGTTTTTTTTTCGTTTTTCTTTTTTTAACCC
>OMPJ01004911.1:6408-27884 GCA_900312935.1 Carapus acus | reverse complement strand
AAGCAACCTCCCAGGAGTCCGGGGAAGGGAGGGATGGAGGGATGATTATGCCTTTTTCCCGGGCCTGAGATGATAAATTCTCCACACCAGACTTTGGCACGGTTGATGGTCACATTTGCATAGGACTGCCTAATGGCTTCTGTCGACAAACCACCGGGAAGAGGGGAAGGGGGGTTGGAGAAAGAGGGGGGTTGGGGTAGGATGTAGAAGAAAGGGGGGTTGTGGGTTGGAGAGAAGGTTGGAAAGGAGGACAGAAATAACACAACAAATATCGGAAGAAGTCAAAGTGCAACTTTTGGCCACCCAGTATCGTCGTCCCAACACACAAACGGTGAATATGCAACGCCCAGCGGCTCTTTTCTATGTGTCCGGTCAAGTGTAAAACGCTTCACGGGGAGCGGAGCAAGGTTGCGGACGGCGCAGGAAGGACGGCGATAATAAAAAGGTAGCGGAGAGGAAAACACTCAGGCGCGATAAATCACGTCGGCCAGCCGCTTTGCACATTCATGAGGCCGCCGGGTAGAAGGCGAAACGGGAGAAAAAAGGCATTTCCAGGCGGTTACTTCCTGCCGAGCTGAGGAGGTGCAGGACCGGGATGCGGGGAATCCATTACCGGGAGGATCCCAAGCTGTGCGAGGGGACATAGATGTTTATATCACACACACGCTTCCATTTTTTTGTACACACCTGTGCCAGTGATTGGATGCAACACCTCGCTAAGGGTCCAGCTGAGGCACAGTGAGAATTATTGTTGGACTTCAATTTAACACCTTGTCGATATTCTCCCACTCTAAAGTACAAGCAAACACAAATGCCGATAGAATCTTTCCCAAGTGGAAGAAAGGACATCATTCTCAGGCATGAGACGTGAGCTGCTCCAGACATAAATGTGTAATTCAAATGCATAGAATTGTGACAAAAGCCAGAACCGACAGAGACGCTGACGAAGGAGAAGACAGGTTTGAGGCCCGTTGAGTCTTAAAATAGTGCCGCCCTGACTTGCACTCAGCTGTAGAGCAGCGAGAGGATGTTGTTCTGAGGATGTGTCCACGCGTGGCTGACAGCCGAGAAGGTTTTGGGGACATGGACGATGTCCTGCTTCACCAGGCTGAGCAGACAAGTCTCGTCAAGTCTCTGATTCCGGACCTGGTTCAACTTGGAATGGAAAGTCCAAACTTGAGAAGCCTCCGGGGACGAGCTAAGCTAGAAAAGGAAAGAAAAAAAACGGTGCACAGGTAATGGAGAGGGATTTTCTCCTTCATCTTCTGAAACATGCTACGTTGGCTTTGATGCTGCTCGGCTCGGTTCTGCCGAGAGCGTGACAGCTCGGCGGGGTTGCGGCGAGGTCGCGTATGCCGGCCTCATCCTCAGTCGCCTTACATCTAAATCTTCTTTTTTTCCCCCTTCTTTTTTTTTTACCCCCTCCTGACTTCTCTCCAAAGGCTCAACATATCACTCAGAGAGCAGCAGCAGCTATAACTTGCCAGGCAATAGCAGGAGCACGCTGCCCCCTGCTGGACGACAAAGACAGCGCTACCCTCTGAGGTCCTCGAGCTACGATCGCAAAATATTTTGTCCTGTCACGCCTGAAAAGACGCCTGGAGCTCAGCGGGAGAAGCTGAGGGTTCCGGCAGAGGTGTAGTAGCCTGTGCAGTCCGCCGAGTAGCGCTGGGACAGGTGGACGCCGTCCAGGTCGAAGTCTCCAAAGTGGTAGTCGCCAAACATCTGTGCGGACAGGGGGGACATAAGACACAAAAACAAAGACCGGTTTTACAGCTGCTGGGTCAGAGACAGTGGAGCATCAGAGACCTGAGCTGAGATTTTGTTGTAATGTTGGTCCTCTTACGCGCACCATCATCAGAAAAACAGCGCTGGAAAATATTTCTTGGTATTACTTTTATCTTAACAAACAACATCAACTCTGACGTGCAGTTGGACCCAGATTAAGACACGTTGCACCAGTTTTTAGCAATCCAACAAAATTTTGACGTTAAATGACCTCTAGGTGGCGTGATATCATCATGACTACCGGTAAATAAATGGTCCATCTTGTGATTAGGGCCTCTCTGAATTGATCAACATTTATCAAATAATATGTACAGTATGTGCAGCTGCAGCTAAATAAATTCTAAGTAGGTGAAGTTTTTCTGCAGTTACATTCAAAAACTGAAAAAAGTAAAGCTGCCATATTTTTTATTCTTATGGTGAAATATTGCGAGTCTCCATTTGTTGTTTGAAACCTGATGGCTACTCATAATTAATCCTTAGATCTAGTTGATTAAATTACCCAGTATCTCAACTTTTCTATGCAAGTCCCCCAATCAAATATTTGGTTTATTTCTGCTTTAATTCAATTTTATTTGTACTGTATAGCGCCAAATCACAAGTAGTTATCTCATGGTGCTTTCCAAGATGGAGCAGGTAGTGCCCCTCAACATGTAAACATTCAAATTCCAAGACCCTGAATGGTAGGACCCTGAGTGGTAGGAATGTTTGAGAGTTTCACTTTTTCAAAAACACTCTTTGAGAAATACCTTGAGAATCAATCAAAACCTGCAGAGGAGTGAAAGTATGCGATTGATTCTTTCCAACCTTCAGGATATTCCTGGCATCAAAAGCCTCCCTCTCGCTCAGCACACGTCTCGCCTGGCCTCCAGTGTCTTCAGCTAAGGGGGAAAAAAACAAGAAAACACACCTCAGAGCCAAAGACGGGGAAAAGTACAGCAGCCGAGTTACGGCACAGGCCGATAAGCTGATAACAGTAAACATGTTTACGGGCCGCGGCAGTGGACGGGCAGGCGAGGGACGAGGAGGCTCGTGGTCACCCCGAGCGAGGCGTGGACTCGTGTTTTGAGAACTGGGGCCGGACTTGATCCGCGGCCAGGCTGAATGGAGCCTTTGTTGGCAGGTCCTTGGAAAACAAGTTCTCTGGGCCTGGCGCCTCCCTCCCAGAGCTTGTTGTTGATATTGTTTGGAATTTTCCGTCACCGCTGCTCCCCGTGAGATAACGAGAGGACATTGATGACGGGTGGACGTCTCTGAGAACTTTTTGTCATAGCGGAGAAGCGCACGTCAGCGACCATGTGCTCCGTGTGCGGTTTACCAATTCACGACACAGTTTTACTGGGAGGACCTTAACAAGTCATAGTTTTGCGGTCACATTTGCAGTTCTAGGTATTGGAGTAATATCTTGAGCATAGAAGTTACAATTCTATGGGTACAATTAATGGGAAATGCTTTAAATATGCAGAATTTTTATCCTAACAGTGACATTTAACCTCTTATTTCATGAATCTGTAAATTACCCTCCTACACTACTGGTCAAAAGTTTAAAAACACCCCAATTTTTCAAGTTCATAATGGAAATTCAAGCAGTTCAAGTTCAATGAACTGCCTGAAATGTTGTAAAGGGGAGAAGAGAACTGCCACAGGTGAAAAAAAAAGAAAAAAAGAAAAAAAAAGGTTAACCAAAAATGTGTTATATCTAACAAAGGTAGAAACTCCAATAAGACAAACGTTAAGAGTACATTTTGGTTTCTGAATTGAACCCATGATTTCTTTTTTACCTTCCACTGTTGATTTGTTCTTTGCGTTAATTTCAGAGTTCACTAAGACATTAAACTGCATTAAACCTTCAATAGAAGTCGCGAAAAGTTGGGTTGTTTTGAAACCTTCGACCAGTAGTGTACCTATGTTGTATATCAAAAAGGCACATCTCAATCAAATCTGTGATATCTCACTCAAATTGTGTGATGTAGGGTTGTCAAACGGGAAATTATTTTAAAAATCACAATTAATTAATGAATTTCTACGATCGCAATTAATCGTATCTTTTTCTTTTTTTTAACTGTACATCTAGAGTCCGGATATTTGCATTTCGAGATAGTCCGAAATTTTAAAAAATTGTCACATTTAATCTCTTGTATCAAGGCTTTTTTTTCATGTCTACTTCAAAAATACAGCTTTCAAATACACCGTGAGCAAACTAAGGGTCTGCAGAAGGGACATAACAGTACAAGCTTTCATCACGAATTCTTGAAAAATGTGCATACCCGTGACATCCTTCCTAAACAGCGTGTTGATGAGAGTGCCGTGCAGCTTCACCCTGTCCCACTCTCGCACCATCATCCCGGCCGACACAAAGTGCTCCACCAGCTGATCGGCCAGCACCTGCAGTCTGAGAACACGTCGGCCGTCACGCCACCAAAAAAAACCCAGCCGAAATCGGACACCGTGTTGCGAGCTTTGTCACGAGTGCGCTCACTTGTCCGTTCCGTCTTTTACGGCCACTTTGGCGTACAACACGTCCACCATGCCGGGGTCGTCGTTCATGTACTCGATGCCCGTCACCTCCACGGGCAGAGGTCGTCCCTCTGTGACCTCGCTGAGGGCAAAACAGTGGATAACAGAAAATAAGCATGAAAGCAGAGAGAAGAAAACACTCCTCCACCAGTCGAGTCATTTTTGACACAAATTAAAATTCTTAAAATATTGAGAATTAATAATCATTATTAATTACTATTAATAAAAATAATATTTAATATCATTAATGATAATTCTTGAAATATTAGTGATTGGTGATTATAATCATAAATAAATTACATTAAAATTATAATTAAAATTCTTGAATAATTAATATTGTTAATAATATTAATAATAAGAATTTTCTTGTAAAGAATGAAAACATAAATCTAGAAAAATGTTGTCTCATGTCACAAACACGTTTAATGAGGAATATCTGAAATATGAATATATTAAGATTTTTCTTTGTAAAGATTTTGAAGAATAACAACCCCTGGGAACATGGAAGGGTTAAGCATCCGCCACCGACCTGATGAAGTCCTGAAAGTCCTGCAAGTGCTCTTCTGCTTGTTTCACTTCCAGGTCGTTCAGCAGAACCAGGGTGCCGACAGTCAAGTGCAGCTTTGCAGGGTTCTGGAAAATACTCTCCTCCACTCCTCGATCCTTTGAGCGAAAGACAATGACAACAGTATGCCCCACAGTAAGCTGGGTTAGGGTACCTCTGACAAAGTGGTTGAGAGGGGGTTAGGGTTAGAATATCTCTTTTTGTTGCCGCACCTGCGAACATTTCTCCATGACCTCGTCTTTGAATTTGAGGAAACCTGCTTGAATGTTGGGATGGTTCAGCGGAAAGGAGAGAAAGTGCGTGAAAGGTTGTTTTTTCCGGAAGCTTTCGATGAGGACCTCCAGACGGGTGACAGCGGAGGAGACTGCAGCTCTCTGGGAGCCTGTGACAACTACGGGGACAAGGAACCAGGTCGAAGGTGAATCATTTGTCTCCTGAAATCTGGCAGATGTCACGACTGTGCTTCAAGTCCTCACCAATCTGTCCTTCAACTCCTGGTTTGGGGATACTAATATTTGTTTTTGTGTCCATCTCCAACCGTCGACGTGTCTCTCCCTTCTTCCCAATGATGTATCTATGCAACAAAAACAAGACGACGCACAAATTGCACACATTGTTCCAAAAGAGGACAATCTCATCGTACATTTTCACAGAAAGCTTACTTGTAAAGAACACTGGGAACGTCAATGGCACAGCGGAATCCCTTGCTGGTTTCCTCGATGCTGTAGCTGTCACAGGATTCATCTTCATCATTAACTTCATCGCCCTCTGAGGAAATGGCAAAATGTTTCAGGTTTTCAAAAAGCTTATTTCAAATTATACAGTACTGCTCACTAGGAAGGTTCATTGCTCGAAATCCTGGAGCATTCATGGTACTATAAAAAGTAATGATAATAATTATCACTGTGCAATGAAATGTTTGATGAGCAAGTGCCAATGCAAGTACTACTTTTTGCATGCTGCAATTTCTGTAATTAATACTGCGACCACGTGTGCATCCTCAAAATCACGTCACAAATAGATTCGCTACAACTGTATGCCTCAGGTATTCATATATATATATTTCATACCACACATTTCCTGACATAAATACAACTTCAGCCATGGACAGAACAGAAAAATCCATGCCACTTGTAGAAGCAACTTACCTGCTAGTCCCAAATAGGAAACCTCCTCCTCCTCATACTGCTCTTCCTTTATCACATTCCGTCGATAAATTCTTCCGTCTATATTGATGAGAGCGGGGCGTAACACGTCCATGGCGTAGACTAAACAAGATATAGTTCAAGCGGTTATTTCATAAATAAGATACGTTCTCGAAGTGTCATTTGAAGTGACACACTCTTAGCTGCAGCTGTGTCGTTACGCTGACTGGGGGCTTTCTTGCTTTACGACATGCCGAGGCTGTGCCGTAACCACAGATCTACAAAAGATATAAGTCGCCTAAGCAACTTGTCAATAGGGATCCAATTTACAGCAGATGTCGTAAGTATTAGATGTCTGCTCCCAGGGGGCGCTGCTACAGTCGTAAAGGGAAGGAATTGTCGTAGACTGGTGGCGCATAAGTAAACAAGCAGCAACTACGCTGGGCCTTGACATCAGAGGTATGTCCGTATATTTGAATTTCTTGTCTTATATCAAGATGAATTGACACTTAACGCAATCAGGCAACATTATAATTACTCAGTCGAGTTTCCGACTAGCTGTATAGTCGAGTTGTTGTTGTCTGTTTGCTATCGTTAGCCATGATATGCTACGCACTGCTTGACAGTGTCCACAGCTTGATTAGTCGTGATCCTACAAGTTTTTAATGTGGCGATATGCCGCCTGTGTGTTTCGTCTCAGTTCCCGGACTATGGCGGCGTCGTCCTCGTCCTCCTCCGCCGGGGGCGTAAGCGGCAGCTCCGTGACCGGCTCCGGCTTCAGCGCCTCGGACCTCATCCCTCCCCGGAAAGTCCTGTACACGTACCCGAAAGGAGCCGGAGAGATGATGGAAGGTAAGGATGATCCCGCCTAAAAGCAGAGATTGGTGCCAAGAGTTCATTTCAGTTATCACACCGATTGTGCGATACCTATTGTATCGTGAAATATTCTTTGCAGACCCTGAATGAGGGGAGTTTAGAGTCATATCCCTTGTTTACGACTCCAAATTTAGCCAATAAAGCTAATTCTGATGCTGATCTTGGCCACAGGGGGTTAATATTGGACAGCGTCAGCTGGCCAGGTCTTTTTTTTTTTACATTCTTGAAGAATTTTCACATCTTATCCAAGAAACCTCCTCAAGCATCTTAACCAGGTCCAACATCTGTGGTTTCAAGCTTTTGCACGCAGAGGACATTTATAGCATAAGTAAAAATTGAGACATAATGATGGCTTAGGGAACATCGGCAGATACAGTTAGAAGACACATATCACAGTATTGTTTGACGTATTTCAAAAAGAATGCAATTGCATATCTACAAAAAAAACCTTTGACATAATTTGCATTATTCTATGTAAAGCTCAATACTTTTCAGTCGGCCTTTGCACTTCACTGTGTACTTGACATGGGTCTTGGCATTGTTTCTTCATTTTGGGCTTAACTGGCCCGCCCAGCGACTGTTCTCGAAATTCCAATCATACTACCCAGAATATTTTTCCTGACCTCTGCTCACATGCGGTAGATGGATCCAGTCAGCAAAACAATGCCAGCCGCAGCTCATACCAACAATTTGGCTAAAACATACCAGAAATTGCAAACAACAGATCTCAGAGGATTGGAATGGTTTGGATGACTCTACGCTTTTTCTGTCTTGCTGTTAAAAGCTTCCTTTTTTTTAGTGGCTGCAAGATAAAAACTCAATTTCCTCAAATGTCATTGATTAAATGAGAAACACCGGGCGATCCTGACGACAATACATCACCCCCCACGCCCTTCCTCCTCCTGCTCCTCCTCCCTCTTCAGCACATCATTACCACAGCTCACAGGATTTTGTTTAGCTGAGCAGATGGCCAGTCCGATTCTGTATTCTAACTCAATTGCCTCTTTTGGTTGAAATGGAGTAATTTGGTTATGGTTAGCATGATTGATCAATTGCCTATTCAGGTCTTCCACCCTCGTTTTCCCTGCAGACGGCTCCGACAGATTTTTGTGCGAGTCCGTATTCAGCTACCAAGTCGCCTCGACGCTGAAGCAGGTGAAACACGGTAAGTCAGCGTTCACGCATGAGGTAAAGATAAATAAATGGAGGCGAAGTCTTGTTTTTATGCAGTGCGGGCCAGCTGACAAAGCCCTTGTCCTTCCAGATCAACAGGTGTCCCGAATGGAAAAACTGGCCAGCCTGGTGGAGGAGCTGGAGGCCGACGAATGGCAGTACAAACCAATTGAACAGCTCCTGGGATTCACACCTTCCTAAATAAAGAGCTGCAGCGGCGGCCATTGGTCTGGGAGGGAGGTCAGCCAAAGATATGGAAAGGGACGTACACTTTGTTTTACTTCGTCAGCTCCGTTTCGCTTTTTTTGTTGTTGTTTTTATTTAATCCAAAAGGTATTTGCGGAATTGCCACCATGCATTATTGACATTGACTAATGACTCAGCTTTAGTTCACTTTGATGAAGCTGTACAAAAATATCCAAGAAATCGGATACACACTCACTGTACTTCGCCAACCCACTTGTCAACAACATCCTCACATCACAAAGCACAGTTAGCTACATCCGTATCGGCGTGTTCGTAAACACGCAAAGAGGCAGAGGCTGAAGGTAAACAGTGTTATTTGTGTCATTAAAGTGAGTTACTGTTTGTTTTTTAACCACGGCAGCAGTAATGCTAATGACATAACCCTATGTCCTCTAGGCTTCTGCTGCCGCCTCCTTGCATCCACTCTACTGCGGTGCTGTGCGAACACAAAGATAATTTGTAAATAAACATACACAAACATCCCCCTGGGTCGAACGTTTGTTTGTTTGTTTACTCCTACACTGTCCCCAGATTTAATTAGCAAGGATTCACCCAGCAGGGCAGCCTTGTTTGTGTCGGTTGTCTCCGATGACACGCCGCAGCTGTCGCACACCACGTCAGAGCCGCGCCGCTCTGCTCCTCCGACGGGCTGCGACGCCATCGGACGAGGTTGTTTTTCTCCTGCTGTTTTCCGCCGCAAGCGAGCGTAGGGACAGGTCTGAACGTTTAGGTCAGGGAAATCAGCACGGGCCGAAAAAGGAATGCGGTGCGGAACACTGCACAAGCTGTTCTGTTTTGGAAGGGTTTTGTCGAGTGATGGATCGGGATGTTTGCGGTCCAGGCCTGAAGTGGAGCATAGCGTTGTTGTTTTTTGGTGCTTTTTTTTTTTTTTTTTGCTCAGTTGAACAGTTCAAATTCAGCCACAGGGGCCAAGAAACGTTTGAGGAATTTGCCTAGCCTGCTGTGCGCTTGTAGTGCGGATGAGCACGTACGCGGGTCAGTTAGTCATATTTGTGTATTTTTCCTTCCTCATAAGATGTTTACGGAGATAATGGCAACGCCACACAGGACATTTTGTGCCGGCACGTGTTTGTCTTTCAGTTCCTCCCTCACATTGTACTGCACATACCACGCCTACTCACGTGCTACGGCGCAGCTTAGCTTTGGCTGCGCTCCAAAAAGTTTTTTTACCTCCTCCTAAAAAGCAAACCACTAGTTCTTATCTTACCCAAACCCCGGAATTTGTTTTCGTGTTTTTGTAATCCAAAATACTCTTGTTTCTGCCAAGTTTACAAGATAACGCAGCAGTAGTATAGGTTGAAGTAGTGATGATGGTGATGACAATCTAGTGTATGACCCCATTACTGCAATTTTGGGGGATTACATCCATTGTTAGGAAGTTTTTTTTTTGGAAATGTGAAAAAGTCTCAAATATGTCGCAATGAATATGAACAGCGTGCAGGAGAGAAGTAAAAATACTTCAACACTGGGGGGGGAAAAAAGGAAATATTGAGCAAGAATGTGTCATCCATTCATAAAACTATTGCAGGTGCAGTTTACACATTAATCCTAGATTAGAGTTTGCGGTTTCTGAAAACATGTTTACAAATCCTTGGCTGGACTTTCCATCGGCATGCATGAGGATTGACACATTAAAAAAAGGTGTTGGTGCAAATTTTCTCTCATCCAAAGCAATGCATGCTTAAAAACACATTATTTTATGATGACCTACGGGAGACTGCAGCATCTGGCCTATCAACAGTGACAACGCAGTCAAACAACATGTCATTTTTGCTTCACTATATAGGACAATTACAACAAAATATTACAATGGACAAGTGGATGATGCAGCTGCATTGCTTTTTCCTTATATTCCTGCAACCAAACAACTCTCGAGATGAGAAATCTGATGTAATGCTTGAAGAAAACAGATGACGTAATGTGTTGTGCACTGCAACACTGGGCCATCGCAGCAAAACTGGACCGGCGCAGCATTTGCGCACGCAGCAGGCGCGTCAAACCGGTTGAAGGTTGTTTACTCGCGAAAAATAAAAAAGCATATGAACAAAAGACTCAACTATATGAACGTGGCAAGCCTGGACAAGCCTCGGTAGATTTCCACCACAGTGAGCTCAGCTATTCAGTTTTTTTCTTTTTTTTTTTCTTTCCTAAGTGTTACCAGGCAAGATTCAGAGCTGATGCCGTGCCTCCCGTTCCTATTGGCTGCCAAGTGGGAGGGGGGCGTGGCCTCTCGCTGCAGTATAAATACATTGTTACAGGTCTGAGCTGCGGAGCTCAGCAGCTGATGTCAACGGCGAAGCAACGCCAAGGTGAATGGCACAACTTCACCAGCTAGTTTTCAGCCCTGTTTTCCCGATCACCAAACGAAGGATTTCTATTTTTCCAAATACAGAAGACGGATTTTGACGATCACACCAAAAGCTGTAAGTGTCGATTATCTGGTGTTCGTAGTTTGGACGAGTAAACAGCTGCGGCTTACTGTCTTAACAAAGAGCCTCTTGCCGCAGAGGCTTGTTTTTCTCTAGACAGACTGTGACACAAATACACAGGATTTGTGCAAAAGAGAAGGTCGCACTGTCTTGTTCGTGATGTTTCTTAAGAGTGCTTTGCGTGTTAATGCATTATTTCATTAAATGTCAAAAGATTCTGACAACTCGTTGAGGCGTCATACGAAGTCAAAGATGCTGCGTATTTTTCTTCTTTGTGCATCAATCCTGGGTGCACAACTAAGTCACGATGACAGCTAAAAATAAGGATTATTGTATTGCAGAATTAATCGGGATTTGTCTTGCATGTATAAACCATTTCGCAAGAACAATGAGTCTCTCTTTGCATCCTTTTTGTTCATTGCCAGTTGTGTATTCAGCAATGTATCAGTTTGTACACTAAAATAATGACACTACCTTGAATTTTGTGACTGTAGTCTTTAGTTGCCCCCAATACTGGACACAGTGTCTCATCTTTTGTTGTGTCCTCACAAACAGCTGAACAGAGGCGCTGCTGACACAATTGAATCCTGCAGAAGAACAGAAGGAAGACCCTCCTCCTCCTCCTCCTCTTCCTCATCTAAAGCCACCATGCCCACTCTGTCTGCACCCAGCGAATCTGGCAGCTTACCCCCGTCCCCTCTGGACGGCAGTCCCCGGAGGCTGTCCTGGGGCAAACTGGTGCAGAGACTGACAGATTTCAGTGCCTCGGCCCACAACAGCAGCATCGAGTCCAGGTCCAACGATGGCAGCAGGAGTGACCTGTCGGATTCAGGTAAGGGACAGTTGTTGCTTTGAATTATTTTATTACCATATCGTGCATGATATGGTCCTGTAATATATTATAAATACGTAATATTTGATTTTTGATGTAATGTTTTTTAAGTTTCTAACCTATATTTGTCCCGGCAGGCTCAGACGTCTCGGGCGACCTGTCCCCGTCCAACGACGACCTCTTCTACGACCCGATGGAAGAGACAATACTGAAAGAGGTGGTGGACCTCATCGCCCACAGCCTGCGCGACGCCAAAGAGTCCGAGTGCGCCTTAAGATGTACCAAACTCCTCATTCCCGACAAGCTGCTGGAGCACATCGGCCGCGAGCTGCTCCACCTGGCAGCCAGCGAGCCCTGTGGCCTGCGGGGGGCCCTCATAGACCTGTGCGTGGAGCAGGGGGACGCCTGCGAGAGCATGGGGCAGATATCGGTGGACCCCTATCTCGTCCCCACCTTCCAGTTGGCGCTCGTCTTGCGGTTGGAGTCCAGCGGACTGTGGCCCAAAATCCAGGGACTGTTCAGCACCAAGCCTCCTTCCGCTCCTGTCGTGAGACAAGCCATCAAACTCAGCACTGGCTTCCGCGTTATCAAGAAGAAACTGTACTGTTCTGAAGAACTGCACATTGAGGAATGTTGAAATACGAATCTATGCATCTAAAGGGACGAATCCTCTTAAGATTTGACGGTGAAGTTTTCTAAAACTGGCTCGGCCGCGCTGCTCCCGGGGGCCCGTTCAAAGGACGTTCAGCCCCCAGGAGCGCCCAGCTGGGCTTGTTTGTTTTCTATGACTAAGCTTGTTATTCCTACTGTAAGGGAGTTAAAAGATCATGGTACTTGGAGCAAGAAGCACTTGTGCGCCATCACGCTCAACACATTCAAATCGGCATCCCGCAAGTGTGTTAAGTGCGTACCTCAGTTTCCATTGAAACCATTTTGGTGGCAGCTAGCGACGTGGTAGTAGGTTCATTTCGTATGGTTTCTTTCCTTTTATTTTCCCACCTCCCCTCTTCCCTCACATGGCTCTTAAAAAAACGTATGATAGACAAAGTGACGCATCGATTAAGAACAAAAGCCTGGCAGCCGCTGCTCGTACAGGATTCGCAGTATTTGCCCGCAGCTGCTCAGAATTCAAGTGTAATTGTCCTTTATCCGTGTGGTCCATGTCCTGCATTCAACTATTTATTTGATATTCAAATAGTCATAACATTGCACTGTTTTTTGTACGTTTACCTTGGCGAAATAAATTATTTTTTTCTACATTGCCTACCTGTCATCTGTTGGGAGTGTGTGAACCCAGAAATGTTTTCAGACAATAAGAAAACAAAGCCTCACATCATAACTATTTTGTCCCTTCTGGGCACCCTTAGTTTGCTCCAGAAACGCCACACATTGAGTACATGCACAACTGATGAAGACGCTGTATTTTTGAGGAAGACACTGATTGGGTCTTCATTACATATACATTGAAATAAAATGTACACAAAAGATGAAAAATATTATTTTTTGTTTTGTGGACATTTGAGTCCCAATTCATGTATTGTGGTGAGAAGTGCTTCACACAGTTGACGTGGACTTAAAATGTCATGAAATGTAACATAATGAGGCCAAGAAAGAACTCTATTATTCATGATTAACAACAGAACTTCACCGATTAATCGCGATTAACAACAGACCTATGCCGATTAATCGCAATAGGCGGGATAATCATTGGACACCTCTAATCACCCTTCATTATTTGAATTCTAATATCCACAGCGGTTACGTAAACCGGTGAGCGTGCTCTCCCAAGACACAAGCGTAACCCAATATCGAGCGTCTGACGTGTGTTTGTGGCTGCCGGCGGAACACGGAGTGAAAACTGTGAACGTGCACTCACTCATGTTCCCTCTGATGGCTTCCAGCTGGCAACACAAGCCAGACGTGCAGAATGAACTCTCCTGTCTCCGCCTCCTGTGCTCCTGCTACTCACAGCGGTGACTCACTCGCAGTTGGGGATATGCTAAAATTTCCACTGGGGGATGAACAAATGTGTGAACAGCATCAGAAATACTTTGTAGTTTTTTTTTCCTGGACTGATGGTGCACTCTGGAAATAAATAACACAGTATTCAGCACATCAGTGTGGCAAAACTGGCTTTTTACTCGTTATGATTGGTGTTTATTCGAGACGTTTGGACCTGTTGGACAGTAGGCACCGTCTCCAGTCTGATGGCCTGTGTGGGTACAAGCAGCTGTGAGAACTGGTGACCAGTAAACATAGACAAATTAGAAAAAGAACACCTAAACGAAAAAAAACAACACCATCTGTCTGAATGAGGTGCAGGGGACACGATGGGTGTTTCGCACACGCTGGCACAATTTGCCCAGCCGGCGAGGAGCCGGTGTAGGATGACTTCATCTGACCTCGTCACGTATTTCAACATCCCCGAGTGACGGGCGTGCACTTGCCAAAAAGTGAGTGTCATTTCACGGGTCACATCCTCTGTACGTGCCAGCTGGAGGCCATTTGCGTCATTCGCAAAGTCTGCAGGAGGAGCTTTGGGTTGCAAGGGGGGGGCGGGGGGGAAACATCGTTCGCGGTGTGCCAGCTACTTTGCGTCTCTACAGATGAATGAGATGAAGACGTACCGTCTGCGGTGTAACAGGGGGGGCGCCATCTTTGGATTATTCATTTGTCAGCCAAACGTGCTTAAAAAAAAAAAAAAGGACACGTCGTGTACGGGGACAGCTGACTAAGACAAAAAATTGTCAAGCGACTACGGGTGCGGATGAGGTTTAGCACTGGCGCTGCATAGTTTGCTTGAGTGTTCGACGTCAGATGCCGAAAAACGTGGAAATAAAAGTGGAAGCGTTCGCGACGGCTGCTACTTTTCACAACCTATGCGGCAAAAAAAGTCTGGCCGTGCCTGTGTTCTGGCGCTGAGTGAAAGTGAGCGAGTACAGTGTTTAGCTGATACCAGCTATGGCTTTTATGTCATCTGAATCCTCAATGTTTCAGGGAGGATAAAGCGCTTTTCTACCATTTCCGTCCATTCAATAAACAGTGGTAATGCATTCCAGCACCCAAACTTCAGCTGAGATTGTTCCAACCAGTTCACATTGTGAGTTTCAGCAAAAAAAGGTGCCGGTTTCTTTGCGTTGCCTGTCCAGTCGACTTCCGTTTGATAAAGCTTGTGTATTTACAGCCGTTTGAGACCTTTTGTCTCATCTTGGGGAGCCTAAAAGACACGAGAGAGGAGTGGGACGTGGTGAGGCACGGGCAAACGCGCAGGTTTGAGCGTTTGGTGCTGAAAACTTGCATGGTGCCGACATCAGCCGTGGAGTGAGGCCGAGATTTCCGACAGCTTGGCGCAGCTGGGCGTGCGAGCTCTCTGCGCTCGCTGGTACAGGTCGTTGTCTCCGAAATATCGGGCCCGGTAAAGCATGCCCTCCTCTGCAAAACAACATCAGACAAACACACAGGTTAACAATTGCACACGACGCGTGTTTGGCAGCTGGGCTTGAACTTTGTGCCGGACCCTGATTGGAGCACAGGTGGCCCACAAAACAGAAGCGGTGACGCTGGTCTTTGGGACAACAAACAGCAGAGTGTCCGTGAGCAAACACTGGCGGAGTCGTAAACATGGGATGGTGTGACGCTCTATTCTGGAACAGGATACACAAATGTGACTCTGACAAAACACGGCGTTGTACCGCGTGCTGTTTGTTTTAGATCCTGTTCGGAGACCAAGCTACGACGTAGAACCGCGGCCCTCGGAGTTTCAGCTTGGACGTGGACCTGTGGCCGAGCTTGTTTGCGCCGCAAAACAAAACATAAACAAAACAAGAGCAAAAATAATCACTTAGCCACTGCATGTTTTAGCATTCCCGATGGCTACAAACATGCTGATGACTTTAAATCACGACTGGAGCATACAACATAAGTTTAAGTGACACTTTGGCGAAGGGGTCACAAACACGGTACCCACGCACAAGGACCACTTTGGGTGCTGCCAAGGCATGTTGTAACATTTGGGACACGTTTCTAGAAATGTGAATAATTTTGTTGAAATGTTAGCTGTCTCTTGGCATAGTATTACTACTACTACTACTACTACTACTACTACTACTACATCAACTATTGAGGTAGTACCTTGAGATACGAGTCTAAATCACTCCATGACCGAGCTTGTATGTCAATCTGCTCTTGTCTAAAACGATGTCTTCCTTTTTAAAAGAACTAGAATCATTGTAATTTCCTGAATAATGGGGTTTGGTCCCAGTTCCACCCTTGTTGTGAACATATCCTTCCTATGCAAGGCCTACAGCCAAACCAGTGACGTATCCTTCCGCTGCCTTTATGTCCCCACTAGATGCTTCTCCATGCCTCACCACCGAGTGGATGTTGGTTCTCTTCTCTAAGTTCTCAAACCACCCATGACGAGCCTTGAATGATTCTTGCAATGCTGGACTTCCTGTTTCTTGTAGTTTCATGTCGCAGATAGCGCGAGCCGTTACAGATAGTGCGTACCCATACGCTAACTGCCGCTGGTGTACCCTCGCATGACTCCTTGAACGGATTTCCAATCGTGTCCCCAACAAAGATAAGGACAGGGACGGCTTGTATCTCAAAAGTATGTGGAGTTGCTCGTATGTCAAGGTACTACAGTGTTATTATCATCATCATTACTACTGTTACTGTAAAGTGCTTTGTGTAGTTTTGTTATTTAGGAGGTTGTATCAAACAGGTCCTGTTAACCCTTCGCCCTCCTGAGTGCCCATGAAGTAGGCCTCAACCTCAAAAAGGTCACTGACCTTTGTTATAGAGGTATTGTTATAGACCAAAATGTGCCAACAGTTCCTCTGCACCTTTGGAAGTTATGGGGATCTACATCAGATAAGCTCTTAAATCTCTTTATCTGGCTTATTTGAGTGTTTGGTATGCAGAATTCACTGGCGTGCTGCCCGTTCGAGGTGTTCCCAGCCAAATGATGCAGATCTATGCTGGGCCCCGCTAGCGAAACTGCTGCCCTGGCCGACGTACTTTGCTGTTTCTCCTTCCAGCAGTTGTTCCTTAGGTTGGACACGTAATCATCCTCCACTCGGCGCTCCACGTTCTTCAGATTCGCGCCGGTCACCTCTTTCGTGAACTGATCCCCGACGTAATATGGCACCTTCAGGTTCTCCGTCAGCCTTTTGTGCGTGTAGCCTGCTGACCTGTTGAGGAGAGCAGGGGGTGGGAGATTTTTTGGTTTTGTGGTCGCTTACCTTCAAAGTCATATTTTCTGATTAGAATTGATTTACGTTGTTAGCATGGATTTAGAAATGTTAAATAATACAGTTGTACCTATATGCTTATAATGTGATTAATCGCGATTAATCCCAATCCTTCAAAATGCGATTAATCGCGACTAATCGCTAAACTTCAGAGGTCAAAGGGATCTAGTGTCTGACAGTCTTGATTTTTACACAACAAGGAATTTGTTTTTGTGGTTTGATGTGGCACAGTACAGACAGAAATAATAATAAAACCTAAAATGTGAAATTGTGCATTTACTTTCTTTTTTTAAAGTTTCATCAGGTGGATGCAACAAAGTTCAATCATCAGGCCTCTTTTAGTTTTTGTGGTTGGGGCCGGAGCAGGGTGTCAAATTCAAATACAATTTCTTTACTTTTGAATTTATTTACATTACTCGAAGGACATGCAGCTTTCCGTGCTGATTCATTAGCTCATTGTGCGCGAGCTGGTAAATTAACGGCGTTTTGTCACAGGGAAAACCTCCACACACACCAGTGTCAGCGGTTATCTAACGGCAGACAGAAATAGAAAACACTCACGGCCTGAAGCTGAGGCTGTACTGAGGGCCGCTCACCATAATCTGGCTGAGAGCAGATACAATGACCAGGATGAGGATGGGCATGACCTGCACAAAGAGAGCGAGGCCTCCCTGCAAAGACAACACACGCACACGCACGCGCACACACGCACGCACGCACGCACGCACACGGACTCAGCCTTTGAAACAACATGCAGGCTGCGTCTTTGAACCTGCAAAATCAAACCAGTTTCTGTGTCTCCCCCTGCTGGTTGATGGTGTCCTCGACATAAAAATTATCATTACGGTATAACGCTGGTGAGAGCAGATTTTTTCTATGCATTTTTTTTAGGCATTTTTTGAAAGATTCTCTCACATAAGACCAAGATCAATACATGAATTTTACACCTTATGTGTAGATGAATACAATATTTACCTAATAGTTCCTTTTAGTCTGAGGTACAATGTGTTATTATTACAATTAGATAACAATATGTGGTGCATTTTGGTAGATTCCCTCACATGAGACCAATACAATACAGTAATTTTACCCCTTATGTGTAGATGAATACAGTAATTATTACTTTTAGTCTGAAGTACCATGTGATATTCTTATCAGATAGCAATACGTGGCACTTAAGAACCGCAATAACAATCAGAACCAGCTTTGTTGTTCAATTGAAAACCAAACAGAGGATTCTTTATTCTCACTGCACAAGTTAAAAGAAAATGCATTTAAAATGCACAACTGAAAAGCAACATTAGCATGAAAACACCAACAAGCTGTTTGTGGGTATTGTTCAAGGATAAACGATTTTCTCGAGACTTACATCTCTTTGTCGCTCTCTTCTCTCTCGCCTGGGGTTCCGCATCCTCCCGTTGGCGTAGACGTAGGCGCTGCCTGTGGGAGAGCAAAGGGAGAACAGTGATGTCAAGAGAAGCGTACGCTAAAGATGGTACGACGCAGCCGCACTCACTTGACGGGTAGCCTCCGCCGAAGAACATGTTGAACAAGTCCTCAGGGGAGATGTCAGCCTCGAAGTTCCCGCTGTCTTGGCCTGGTCTGGAGGGGTCCCCAACTTCTTCTCCACACTCATCGTACTGTTTCCTCTTCTTCGGGTTGCTCAGGACGGCGTAGGCGTTCCCTATGGCTGAGAAGAGGGACCCATTTAATTTCATTTTTGACGGAGTCATGAAAGGATGTAGCGAACTGGGCGACACCTTTAAAGGCCTCCGTCGCCCCTGGAGCGTGATTCTTGTCCGGGTGGAATTTCAGCGCCAGTTTTCGGTACGATCTCTTCAGCTCGTCCTCTGAGGCGTCCTTCTGCACTCCCAGAATTTCGTAGAAGTCTACGCACCGTTTTATCCTGCATAAAAGAGGAAGGATTTGCAATCGAATGTGCAAAATCTGAGGTGGGGCACCATACCTCAAGGTTCACTCACTGACCGATGTCCTGGCCATGTGGGTGCAACGTTTGCGTACCTTCTGACGGCCTCCAGCTGCTCTGCGTTGTAGGGCTTGTTGGTATCCGAGGGCTTTTCGCCTGGTCTGGAGTCCTCACTTGTGGTCCTCCTCTGCCGAGGACCCGCTGAGCTGGAGGAGTCGGACTGACCTCCACGCTGGGGTTTGAAGCCGTTCTTCGCCATGAGATCCAGCAGCACTACACAAGACACAAGGGCGCTTTGTGGGTATAGGAAAATCCAGAATATGAGTCACAATGGCTCTCTCAGTTATGGTGGAGGGGAGGTTAGAAAGATTGCACACAAAGTTTCCCATATTTTGATCATTTTTGGCATTGCATTGAGCACTATAGTACATTTGGTGGACTTAAATGTGCTTCAAATCAACACGGTACTGAGACTCACTGAAGTTGCAACAGTGGAGGAATTCGATTCATTTCAGTTTCATTTGTATGGTGCCAAATCATAACAGAAGTTATCTCAAGATAGAGCAGGTCAAGCTCCTCCACATTTAAACATTCAAACTCGATAAGATAAACACACAGAGACGCAACATTTCACTCATTAGCAACAGTAGTGAGGGAAAACTCCCCATTAATAGAAAGAATCCTCAAAAAGAATAACAAATACTGTCCCAAGGCTTCTTAGAGCCAAAGCTAAAACAGCAAATTCTAAACAAATATTACTCAATGATTTTTACATGTGAATTGCAGGCTGACTAACCACACCAACTCAGTCTATTATGTTCCTAACATTGACCATTGTTATCCCAAACCATCTAATCTAAATATCTGTGACACAGGACATGTTTACATTCACCACAAAGCATATTATAGGAATCGTTTAAGTCAACCTTTAGATGCACATGAAGGGTCACAAATAACTCCAGGGTTTGCTATTCTTCCAAATCTTTATATTGAAAAATTGTAAAATATTCATATTCCAGGTATTCTTCATTAAACATGTTTGTGACATGAGGAAATATGTTTGTTTAATCATGTTTTCATTCATTTTGAGAAAATTCTTAATATTTTGAAAATTATAATTGGGGTAAAAAATGACCCAACATGTGCTGGAGTGTAGGTATTAGTAGATTGTGCATCCGATGGTAAGAATAAGAGAAAAACAATGGCAAAATCATAGATATCTAGTTTTGAAGGACATCAATACGACGTCCAAGTGAAAACAAATCAGTGACCGAGTCCCAGCTTAGCAGGCCCCATTCGTGGCAAAGCTCATCCGTGATGCAGATGCTGCTGCTGCGGGTGATGCTGGGGGTGCTCCTCCCCGCCTCCTCGGTCGAAGCACCCCGGCGCTCGGTCACCTTACCTCGGGCTTTCTCCGTCGGGAACAGCCGCTGCGCCTTCTCCAGGAAGCGCTGCGCCTTCTCCGGGTCATCGTTGGTCAGCGCTGCGGTGGCGATGTCGATGCAGCGCTCCGCCTCGTCCCGGTTTACCTCCATGGCAGCGGCGGACTGGACCCGAGTAAATAAAGACGCCTGCTGATAGCGTCATTGGGAGGCTGCGGACCGGGCGAGCGCTGATACTGACCTCACACACACTTCAAACCTAAACGAGAGGAAAAATAACTTTTCAAAAATACAGCGCAGGTGCAACTGTGCAGCTTTTTTTTTTTTTTTGTGTGCCTCACTTCATATTTTGCATCCTCTGTGTTCTAAAGATGAAATGATGCCCATAAATGTGTAATGTGACGTGGAATAAAAACATTTCTTTTCCCACATTTGATGATAAGTTGGCCACAACCACAGATGCAATGGCATAAATTAAAAAAATTTAAGCCTTTGCATGAAAAGAAATGTTCTTTCTGGATTATGTGATGTATGTTGCTGTTTCTCGGTGTTCCGTTCCAGCTCTCATGGGTGCATATCAATTAACTCCAGATATCATTTAGAGAGACATTAAATTGAATTAAATTAAATTGATACAAGATGTCCCATTCTGTTCATACGACGTACAGTAAGTACATTACACAAGCCTGACAAAAATGGAAAGTGTAATATCAAATACTGCCACTAGATGGAAACAAATATCATGCTGTAAATATCCCACTGCGAACGCTTGTCAACAAAACTGATAATTCGCCCTCAGGCAGGATGATGTCTCGGTCATTTGCTTAGTTAGTTGATATTTGGGTAATTACGTAAACTTGACTATGTGAGTAAACTTAACTACACTGCACATCTTGTTTTGTCTGTTACTATTCTATTTATTTTCTTATGTCAGAACTGTCTTCAAAAACGAGCGCATTTTTCACCAAAAACTGCTAGACACGCCTTGTAGATCTTAGATTTTGAAATGCAGTGACGCAACATTTAGCTGGAGACAAAATACCGAATACTACCTGTCAAAATAGCAACGTTTGGGTAAGTATTGGCGGTTAAATCTACCATTTATGTTGAGTATGTTGAGCATACTGCGAGTCTGCATTACTCCGTTAGCATCACAACGTCCAACAGAAATGTAAATTTCTACTTCTTTAATGTCCTTAACACAACCAATGGCGGGCATTTAGTGCTTTGTTACAGAAGAATGTGTCCACGCCGTGTACTTTGTTTGCAATATTCCTGGCACATATCCATGTCGCCAAAGTATACACCCAGCGGCCTGTTGGT
>OMPJ01004906.1:1147-27854 GCA_900312935.1 Carapus acus | reverse complement strand
AATCTGGGTTTACAATTGATTTCTCACTCTGGGGGATATTACTTCATCTTGCCAGGCATGGACAGGCTCAGTCATCGATCTCCTCCCTTCTGAGGACCGTGACATGACAGAATCCCTTCTCCGATCTCCCCTCCTTTCAACAGAAACTTCATTCTAATTCCTGTAAAACCATTTCATCTCTGTGATTTTGTCTCACAGCCAAAGTAATAACAACAAAGCATTCCTCAGTTAATAACAATGCTGTGACCAGGCAAATTAAGAGACAGACCACAGTGCTCATTATGCAAACTCAGCCATCAGACGCTAATTTGGGCTTCGTCCTTTCGCTCATTAATCAGCCTGTCTTACATGTGTGTTATTACAGCAACCAATGGACAGAATGGTGGCAAACCTTGTTGATTGCTCTCCCCTGCATAGGAACTTCAGCCTGCAGGATTGCAGGATGCGATGATTCAAGGGGCTCTTTTGTCTGGACTGGCAATTTATTCTGGACTTCTATTCACTGACTGACACACTGATCTGTTTACACACATCAGGTCATGCTCATACGTACTTTAACTTACAGCATGGATTTATGCAAGTACGTCTGCCAAGTGTTTCTTACGCCTCCCTCGCTGTTACGCAATGTCTTCTCTCCTTCTCACCATGGCTGAGGACATGCTAGTGTAAAGGAATTCATCAGCTGTTTTTCGCTTTTTCTGGTGGAAGCAGGTCTTTGTACCCATGGGGGTGCATCTCGGTGATCCATCTCCCTCCCCGTTGGAGCCAGCAGCAACACAGCGCAGCGCTCATGTTGCTATTTTTAGATGTGATTTTACATGCTTGCGCGGACCTCATATCCAACATTGTCTGAATGACTATATTGTTCATTCATACTTTTGTTATCCACCTCTGTTCTCTGCTTTATGCTGTGATGGCGTTGGTAGGTTTTGTGAAGTTACTTTATCCAATCCCGTTATCACAAAGCCTCTGTTTCTCCCATTTTGTCGACAGCAATTGTCTCTCCAGTATTGTCTTATGTTTTATATTTGCTGACATTTGATGCCATTATGCACAATGTGCCCTTAATCCACTTAATGAGTGATGAATTTCCTCTTTCTGGGGTAAATAGTAGTTTGTAGAAGTAGGAGTGGAGTAGTGGTGGTTGCCCTCATCCTCACTACAAAAAGAGTGCACACATTTTGGTTGAGCTGTGAGGAAAACGTACCGAGTTCAGGTGCAACTGTAACTACTTGTTGAAATGAGAGTACCGTAGACATAAGCCGTCGCCACTATCACAGTAGGACATGGACACACTGCCATGCAAACACACAAACCAGCCAGAATAAGAGAACTGTCAAAATTCTCCACTTAAGTGTTGAAGTTCTATTGCCAGAAAGAATTTTGCTGTTTTGACTGCTGCGTGTGTGTGTGTGTGAGGGGCAGAAGTGACCCAATGCACTGCACAAAAGTTTGCTTTCACGCGGGAATAGTAATGCCCTGATTGAAAGGCTGTTTTAAGTCCATCAGTTTCAATGTTTTCCTGAAATTATCTGGAAAAAATTGCTCCTTGATTTACTGGGATTTTGTGTTTTTTTATAAGTTATATAAAGTGCGCAATTGATCATTTTGATATCTATGATGATTGGGCAATGCATGGTAGAATGCATAAATATTCAAATATATCACCTATTTAAGCTTGGTGGGACATATAAGCAAAGATAATACAAAGACATACTTCAGCACAAGTTCCATTTATGATGGATGCACTGCTATTTCATAGAGATGTTTGTGTATATTCACCTGGTATCAAATGAATGCTTGTGGTGAGTGTATTGCATACCTGTGAACTTCTGTTTTGGTCCTGTATTGTGCGGTGCATCGTTACATTTCCCTCATTTGTGTCTCTGTTTTAGCAGTCGCTCATTATGTCTACTTTAAGGTAATTGTATCTCTGGCATCGCAGTTTCTGTTTGGGAATTAGGATGTTTTTAGAATGTTAGAATTGTTTTTTTTTCTTTTTTTTGAGCTTAGCTTTTTACCACTATCCAACGTAACTGCGCTCTGTCGTGCAAACTGCTGAGATCTGATGAGGCCTGAGGAATATGGAAATTTGATGACAGAGTAAATATAATGCTGACGTAGGAGCTCTGTTTGTTTCCTTTGTCGTTTTTTTTTGTTTTTTTTTTGCAGCGCATTCGGCTTTCATTACATTCTGCAGGAGCATCTCCTCACCCGTTGTTCCCATGACCAGTGAGAACACATGCCAATGGGTGGCTGGGCACAACTGATTTTGGGATCTTCCCAAAGTGAGAGGATTTTAGGAGTGTTATTCCTGTGACAAAATCTTAAAACGTTTTGAACTGGTTTAGAATTATCACGATTTCCATATACAACAGAAAGAATATGATTGAAGTGAACAAGTTTCAGCACTTGCATAGCCATAAATATTTCTGGCCTCACTCATGGTACTGAAGGCCTCAGTCCAACATTACATCATATTGGCTCCACATGCGACCAACCAGCCTGTCGCCTGTGCAGCCTTGTGCGGCTGTTAATCATCTTGATAATCCATCACCTCCCCTCAGCTAAGCACACAGTGTTAAATTCTTAATTTCAGCAGTGACCAGAGGCAATGAAATATTTCTGACATATTGCACATTCTCACACGCGCAGCCGACTGCATAGCTTCTTATTCCTCTTTACCTGGCTTGTCACATAGCCTTCCCCCAGCTTACCTTGACCCCCTGGAGATCAAGTTTATCTTCTGTCCCCGACTCAGCATTTCCCTCTACCTGTTTGCTTGCACGCTATATTCTCAGAAACTTAAATGGTCTGTTATCTGTATAGCCTGCATACGCATCTACTCCATGTTACAACATGTTTTGATATTTTCAAGAGTAATGTTAACAGTTTTCTGAGTATGAATCGGAATGGATATGCACATTAATGACACAATAAAGGGTACAAAGGACGAAGCTTGTGACTTGTACAGAGGACATAATGACAAAATGTGATTTCAGTTCATTGGGGAATTCCTAACATATTACGAAACCAAGATGAGCTATTGGCCTCCTAGCAACAGCTATGACTTTCAAGAAACTAAGACTAGGACTAAGACTTTCAAATGCCTACAGACACACTAGCATGGATGACAGGCACTTATTAACAAACACACTTTGTGGATGATACAGCATGTTGGTTCATTTTTCTCTCCGGTGGGAAGAATGGATAAAGAGAAAGAAAGGGTGGCCGTTTTGTTGCATGGCATAAAAGAAATTAGATATCTATCGTGCCTTTGAGGTATAAGTCATCTGTTGTCTGTTTTTCTCATCACATCATGTTCAACGCAATCATGCTGGTGTTTCAGCTTCATCGCACTTCTCTCACAAGCCGGTTAACCTCTAGCAGGGAGCAGTCACACATCTTCAGCACACACATTGTAGTGCCCTCCACTTCAGCTATGTCTATACATATTTGATTTACTGCATAATGAAGTGTCCGTCAGCCCACTCATACTGGCACACGCATATTTTAGGTCAATTTACACATGTATGTAAAAACAACTCCATAAAATTCTGGAGGACAGAGACTTGACAGAGCAAGTCTACGCAGCACTTTCAGTGTTGCTATTTGCGGCATGCCGGTTTTACTAACCTGCTCCTTTGTTTTCTTAATATCTTGGTTCACAGGGCAAAAAGGACATTGTGATTGCGTTACCTAGAATTTTCAGAGTGTGTGCAGGGCCAGAGAAATGAAAATGATTACATAACACTCCTTGGACTGAGGATTAATTTAGCTGAAAGTCAGAGACCTCACCAGGGACAGAAGGTCACAATCCATTGCCAGCAGGAGGAGGCAAGCAGATGCTGTCACGAAAAACATAACACAGGGAAAACTTGACTGCATGTGACAATACACTGTCAACAGTAAATAGTCCTGGGCAAAGCGTGAGGATGCCAAACATATAAAAAGAGAGGGAAACTGCCCGCGATAATGTTTGAAATGTGCCATGTCTCTTATCTAAGTTTAATGACGCCTCCTGAGAAAAGCTCTTCACCGCTTCCCGTGAAGGCAGCAGCCTTAGGGTGGAATCTTGAGAACTCTGAGAGGACGTATCCTCCTCGCTTCATTCTGTGGGTCAGCTGTGTCAGGCATTACGCCATCAAGTGAAAATGAATTCACAGGTGGGCGTCTGTGTGTGTACACTCATGAGCGTGTATTTGCAGACATAAACCACAAGAAATATTCTCTGAGATCAGACATGCAGACGGGCTTCCCTCGCATAAGAATGTGAAGCCCTGCTAAGTTCAAAACAGGGTTATTTAGGGGCTCCCAGAGGGCCTCACACCAGCAAACGAAGAAGAAATGAGATATTGACTTGTTGTATGCCATTGTATTCTTAGATATTAGTGTAGACACTCTTCTGAAATTTGTGGTGAACCTTTTTTTGTCCTCTCCCTGTTCCATTTTCATTCATGGAAAGAAATTGTCTTTAGCTTTGAGTCAAGTGATTTGCACCGCTCTGCGTTTTTTGCTCACGTATTTTGACCGAATGATTTTCTTGTTGAAAACAGGCTGATGCAGCTACCAGCTTCCTGCGTGCAGCTCGATCGGGGAACCTGGACAAGGCCCTGGACCACATCAAAAATGGAATCGACATCAACATATCAAATCAAGTGAGCTGTTCAGTGCTTGTTTCTGTGGCCTTTTTAATAGCCAATGTCTCTCAAAAGTACCAAAAACAAAATTCATCTCACTTTTACGCTGATTCTTGCATGAAATTTGTGCATGATATCTGTTGAGGGTCAAGTAGAGGATGTGAAGAAGGTGTAATCCACAGATAACTCATCATGAAACATGATTTGTCCCAAGTGTCCTTTTGATTTGCTGTATAGGAATATTGGTGAAATTGCAGTGAAACGCCAAAGAGTGAAATGTGCATAGTTATATGCACTCCTGCTCCTGCTACTAAAAGCGTTCATGTATGGACAACAGATATTTGAGCAGTGAACTTGTCATTCCGTTGTGGAGTGGAAAACTTTGTTACATCCTCAACTGTATTCATTCCTTTGGAAAGGTTCATTGAAATTGTAAACACTGTCTCAAACCTAATGCACATGTGTGGACCTCGAGTCAGGTCGCACATCCTGCAAAGTCAATGATAAACCCAGTCATGTTTTATTGAGTAGGCTGATATCGCCCATAGGGTCTCCAGAGGCTCTACAGGCATGCGCAGGAATGATTGTTCCTACTCTGGCTTTTATAAGAATAAGCACAGGCTTCCAGAAAACCTTAATGTGTAGGGCAACCAAGCAGAGGTCACCTCAGAAAATTGAATCTCTCTTGAGACAACCATGGGTGGCAACAGGAGCTGCCGGTTAGATTCCACAGTAGGTTAGATTAGATCCTACACCAGGATTGATGCAAATGATATACAATTGCACTCAGAATTTCTCTCTTTTCTTTCCATCTAAACTGTCCAGGGGCCTGCAAGACTCCTTTCCTGGCTCTCTCGTCCTCTATTGCTATTCTCTGGAGGGCTGAACCATGGACGCAGACACAGAAATGTTTGTGTCGTTTATGTCCTCCTGTGGCAATAGTCTGTCACTACTCTGCGGGCTACACTTGATGTCTCAATTCTCTCCATGCATGCTAATGGAGGCATCCAACTGGCCCTTCACGCAGTCGTGTTTATTACTGGGCCATGCTATTTGTTAGCCTGAAAGGTATTGTGTGTAATGGTACTGTTTTGCCCATTTGAATGTACACTGCAGCATAGGGCAGTGCTAAATGTGATGTGACAAATTGAGCCCCCTAGTGGACGCATTGGTACGTACAGGCAGGTCGTGTTTGCCACCGCCAAACAGCTGGACAGGGACGATGATGAAGTGAAAATGCTGTGCGGCACATCCATGTCTTCCTCAACCCTCTTTGTGCTGATTCAGCACTTCGTCATATCCTTTGTCAGTCTTCTGACTGAAGTCGTGACTTAACTGGGTATTTTTAACCGGGTGAGCTGGAGCCACAGTTTGGATATGTTGCAGGGGGAACGTTGTCTTCCATAGGTGATATCTAAAACACAGATAGGAAGTCATTAGATTAATTTTGGTGCAGAGCAAAAGACACACAGGTCCCCTTTCCCTGTTAATGAGTGTCAAAGTCAAGACAAGACGAAAGATCAACATGTCAACATTGGTCAGCCTTTTGTCTCACTCAAGACAAACTACTGTTTGTCTGTCACTCTGTCCTTTCAGAATGGTCTTAACGGGTTACACCTGGCCTCTAAAGAGGGTCACGTCAAAATGGTCTTGGAGTTATTACACGCTGGAATTGAACTGGAAGCCACCACCAAGGTACGGTGACATACGCTGTCATATCTTCAGTGTGTGCCTGTGTGTGTTATCCAGACTCTTGGCGACACACTGCGTGTAGCTTACGGCAACATCTGGAAAAAGCTCTTCAAATACGCCAGCTGTGGAGGGAGTCAAAAGTGTAATTTGCACCATGGGAAGTGCACATATCAAATTATCCAGAATGAAATATGAGGAAAGAGATTGATAAACCTATTTAATCTGTTCATTTTGACATTTCCTGCAAAGGTCATCAGTTTATTGCTATTTCTTTCACCTCAAGCTTCTGTGCTGCTCCCAAAAATTCTCACATCACAACTTACTTATGTCTTAATAGAGAGAATCTACACATCCCCGAATGATTGATGACCAAAGAATATTAATGTTTAATGTGGAAATCTGGATCATTAGATCACAGGTTTTATTCCCAGATACTTCAAACCTTCCTTCGCGTTGGTGTGTGTGTGTGTGTGTGTGTGTGTGTGTGTGTGTGTGTGTGTGTGTGTGTGTTTGTGTGCGTGTGTCTGTGTGTGTGTGTGTGTGTGTACCAGAAAGGGAACACTGCCCTCCATATTGCTGCATTGGCAGGCCAGGAAAAAGTGGTGGCTGAGCTTGTCAACTATGGTGCCAACGTCAATGCCCAGTCACATGTGAGTCTCTGCAAGCTGTGTGTGAGATGCTGTCTGTGCGTCTGCATTGAACACTGTGTATCCGTGTGTGTGTGTTCCTCTGCATCTGCGTGCATTATTCATTAATGTGACCCTGTTGCTGTAGGTATGTATGCAAATGTATGTGAGCTGCGGATGTTTCTAATCTGTGTGTCACTTTGCATAATGCCTGTGCCCCATAGAAAGGGTTCAGTCCGCTCTACATGGCAGCACAGGAAAACCACTTAGAGGTCGTCAAATTTCTGTTGGAGAATGGTGCCAATCAGAGTCTCCCCACTGAGGTACGTATGTATTCATATGTCTGACAAATGTCGTGTCATGTCAAAACATTCACACGCACACACCTAGATATGAGACACTCTCTTCATCCACATTAGAGTTTCTTCGCACATGTGTGTCCCATTGTGAGGAGCTTTGTTTTTTGTCACTGTAAGGATCAGTGGGGAGGCAGGTGAGGCTGATGAGCTGATGCAAGAGTTGTCATCTGCACTTTTACGCAGAAAGAAGTGTTTGTTGTGACGACGATTTGTCGATTCACAGTTGTTTTTTGGTTATTCTGTATTGCCTCAAAATTCAGGAGAGAATTAATATGTACAGTAGAGGGGATAGGTACAATTGGTATGCAAGTGTTTTTTGATACTTTACATCCCTTACTGCAAGAAGTCAGCAGTAATATTATAAAGCAATATCCAGAGCATGTTTTCAAACTCAGCAATACTAACTACAAGTGATATTTTAGTAGGTGTGGAAAGCTTTTATAGAAAAAGAGACATTTACAAGTCTCAAATGTTTGTTATGATTCCAGCACTAGGGATAATGATGCCATGGAACGTTTCATCCCCTGCTGTAATACAGTCTCATATTCACCTTCTCGCCTTTCTCTCTTCCTCCCTGACTGCTTTTGTCACCCTCCCCTGGCATGCACTGATAACCATCTCTCTTCCACCATCAACCCACCTCTCTCTCATTTCCTAAATGCCCGCGCTTCTCCTCCTTGAACCCAAACTGCAGGATGGCTTTACCCCCCTGGCTGTGGCCCTCCAGCAGGGCCATGAAAACGTCGTGGCCCTCCTCATCAACTACGGCACCAAGGGCAAAGTTCGACTACCTGCCTTGCACATTGCCGCTCGGAATGACGACACGCGCACCGCGGCAGTGCTCCTCCAGAACGACCCAAACCCTGACGTTCTAAGCAAGGTGCACACTGCTCTAAACTGTCTTTTTAATCTCCGTTTGAAGCGTTCCTCAGCCTGATTTTTCAGACAGTATAAATAGACTGTAATTTTCCTTACCTATGCTCTCTCGGTCTCCCCCTTCTGTATCTGTCCTCTCTGTAGACCGGTTTCACACCGCTCCACATTGCAGCCCACTATGAGAACCTGAGTGTAGCCCAGCTGCTGCTTAACAGAGGAGCCAATGTAAACTTCACCCCAAAGGTCAGTTTGTCTCAGCTGAAATGATGATCCTCTGAGCACACAAAAAATTTGCAATTAAGAGATGCGGGATTTGCAGGGATGATGTGCAAATGAGTTGATTAATTGTTCCCTTCATTCGTCTCTAGAACGGCATCACCCCCCTCCATATAGCTGCCCGGAGAGGCAACGTGATTATGGTCAGGCTATTACTGGACAGAGGAGCTCAGATTGATGCCAAAACGAAGGTGGAGTCATTAACTGTGTCTCTCCTGTCTTCCCACTGCTTTCTGTCTGTCTTTTTTTTATCATTTTAACACCAGCTCGGTTCTGTTCCTCCCCTCTTTCCGCTCGGTAGGATGAGCTCACTCCTCTGCACTGTGCGGCACGAAATGGTCACGCACGCATCATCGAGATTCTGCTTGAACATGGTGCTCCTATCCAAGCTAAAACAAAGGTGAAGTAGAGGAAGTCTCAAATTCACACCTGGTCATCTTCGTGCACTCTAACACCAAAACTGTTTTTAAAAACCTAAATGAAACTGAGCCGACCAAATTGAAAGGTGAATGTGAACTGAATGAAGGTGTGAGAATGTTTTTGCATTCATCAACCAATCAAACTCTACAGCCTGGACTGCCCTATGTTAATGCCAAGTTTGCGACAATATGCTGGGTTGGGATTCATTCAATTCAATTGAGTTTTATTTGTACAGTGCCAAATCACAACAGAAGTTATTTAAAGGCACTTTCTAGGAAAGAGCAGGTAAAGACCAAGGTCTAAAAGAGTTACAGACAGAGACCCAACACAGTATTTTGTATTGCATTTAGTATTAGTATTTTGTTGCATTTTCCTCATGTGCCTGTGAGTAATTGGTCTCCGCTGTTGTTTGTCCATTGTGTCTTCCAGAATGGTCTGTCCCCCATTCACATGGCAGCCCAGGGGGACCACATGGACTGCGTCAGACAGATCCTCCAATACAATGCAGAAATTGATGATATAACGCTGGACCATTTAACCCCTCTTCATGTAGCAGCCCACTGTGGTCACCATCGCATGGCAAAAGTCCTGCTGGACAAAGGGGCCAAAGCTAATGCACGAGCTCTGGTTGGTAACTGATGATAAGGATGAAGTTAACAGAAACTGTGCAGTCTTCACAATCACTATTGTACCGTATTTGCACAAAAGGCAAAAATACATGAATGTATGAATGTTTCCTGATTACACCATAAATGTTTTCACCATCTGACTAGACTGTAGTTAGATAACAGCTCAGAACCTTGGGTGTGTAATTGTGAGCCTTCTCCACTTTCACTACAGAATGGCTTCACACCTTTGCATATCGCCTGCAAAAAGAACCACATGCGGTCAATGGACCTGCTGCTTAAACACTCTGCTTCCTTAGAGGCTGTCACAGAGGTGAGACCACAGAGCTGATATCCTGCCTTTTTTTGTGGGGTGGCAATCAAAAAGCCTGGACCAAATTGTGGTCATTTATTGTTTTTGCAGACATTGACCACCAAAGTGGTGACAGATTTGAAACAAAACAAAAAAATACCTATTTCAATTCCCCACAGATGACTGTATTTCAGATTTGCTTTTTATCTATTTTAGGCGTAAAGGAAAGAAAAAAATCGCAAAATACGCATCTGTTGTTAATACAAAATATGACTTGACATTTAAACTATGTAAGAATATTTATATTTGATGAGTTGTTTTCATTTATATATGTCTGTGTCTGTGTGTGTATGGCAGTCGGGTCTCACTCCTCTTCATGTAGCATCATTTATGGGTCACCTCAACATAGTGAAGAACCTGCTCCAGAGGGGAGCCTCACCTAATGCTTCCAATGTGGTAAGAATCTCTATTCTACCCACTAGTTTGTTATATTTGCGTGTATGCATGCCCGTCCAATTTATTACTTGTGTTGTACATCCTCTACTCCGGTAGAAGGTGGAGACTCCCCTTCACATGGCCTCCAGAGCAGGGCACTGTGAAGTGGCCCAGTTGCTTTTGCAGAATGCAGCGCAGGTGGATGCCCGGGCTAAGGTGAGAGCCACGCCTCTGTCTGCTCTCACCCTTACATGAGTGCGTGATCAAGTCACAGGAAGACACAAAATATCGCTTTGTCACCAGCAATCAAGAGAAGAAAGGATATATTTTAAAGCTGAAGTACATTCCTCTTTCATGCCAGCATGAGACTTGAAATGCAGTGAACCTTTGTTTCCTAGGACGATCAGACACCCCTGCACTGTGCGGCCCGCATGGGCCACAAGGAGCTGGTCAAGCTGCTCCTGGAACACAAGGCCAACCCAAACTCAGCTACAACTGCCGGCCACACACCACTACATATAGCCGCTCGTGAAGGGCATATCCACACCATCCGAATCTTGCTTGAAGTTGGAGCGCAGCAGACCAAGATGACGAAGGTAGAGGCAGTTATTTATTAGCGGTGCCTTTGTTGAGGGGGTTCAAATGTATTCAGTATATGTGTGTTATACTGTAAATTTCTCCACAAAACACTGTCACAACACAGTCCTCCAATATTTTTAGCAAGTTAAGATTTTTTTTTATTTCTTCAGACATGCTCTGCTGTCACTAGTCATTCACTTGTTAATCATTCAAACCTATTTCCTCATATTCATCAAACTCATCCCCATCAATGTGGATTTTTTAATCATAGGAAACCAAGGCTTTGATCTCCAAATCACCAGGAAATCTTTATTTTTGATATGTTTTACTGTTAAAGCTTTAAGTAATGCCTGTGTTGGGTTTTAACTTTCAAAGTATAGTGCTTTCCTGGAGCTTTTTCCCCTGACAATTTTCACCTGTTTGTCCTTTGTTGAGTAGAAAGGCTTCACTCCTCTCCATGTGGCCTCTAAATATGGAAAGGTGGATGTGGCAGAGCTCCTGCTGGAAAGAGGAGCCAACCCCAATGCAGCTGGGAAGGTGAGGCTGTGTTTACCCTTTAAATGCAGTGTGGGCTCCTCGTCCAGACCTCATGAATGATTAGTTTGGAATAAGCTCTGCTAATTGTGTCAGTGAGTAAGTGTCATATGTTGTGGTAGTGGTCTTTCATGCCTGTGTCATGTGAGTGCTCTATATTTGTGTTCATATACTGTATCTGCATGTATGTATAATTGACAGAATGGTCTGACACCCCTTCATGTGGCCGTCCATCACAACAACCTGGATGTTGTCAAACTCCTGGTCAGCAAGGGAGGATCTGCACACAGCACTGCCCGAGTAAGACATGCCAAAATGTGTCCAAGGATGTTTTGACAGGGAGGTTACAGTACTGATCAGTAGGCTACTTTTGCACAGTTAGAGCTTACTTTGCACATTTCTGCAAGTACTGCCACTTTCATTTGACAGCACATCCACTGATCATGTGACGATTCCAATTCTGGAATCTGAATCAGATAACTTTCACTATAGTGTGCACAGAGCATCACTGCTTGGTGACGTTTGTTTTTAGGCCACATGTAACTCCCGTGTACGCCTCCTTGTCCTTGTTTCACCTCGCAGAACGGTTACACTCCCTTACACATAGCAGCCAAGCAGAACCAGGTTGAGGTGGCCAGTTGCCTGCTTCAGAACGGGGCGTCAGCCAATGCCGAGTCCCTCCAAGGTGTCACGCCCCTGCACCTGGCCTCACAGGAGGGACGGCCTGACATGGTAGCCCTGCTCATCTCCAAACAGGCCAACGTTAATTTGGGGAACAAGGTACTATACAAGTATGGATAAAGTCCAGACGCAACAGAGAGAGCTTTTATATGGTCTCACACTGTTGCACTCAACACTTAGTCCACAAACCTACAGCCTCAGCAAAATGGGATAAACTATCTTGTGTCTGGCTCTGTCCCTCCTTTTCTCCAGAATGGACTGACCCCTCTGCATTTGGTGGCTCAAGAGGGTCACGTTGGCATTGCCGACATGTTGGTTAAACAGGGATCATCTGTCTATGCTGCAACACGGGTGAGCCAATCAAAAATACTCGACTAATGGTAGATTTTCAAGGGCTGATGTATAAACTTTCTCTGGCTTTTTAAAAACGATCTTGTAAACATAATTGATAATTAATGATATAATTGACTGGTGGTGCCTATTTCACACTTAAAACACATGCACAGAAGACCTAGAGACAAACAGAACCTCCAAAGAAAACACTGAGTATCTTCATCTGCACTTGACAGATGGGCTACACACCCCTCCATGTGGCCTGTCACTACGGCAACATCAAGATGGTGAAGTTCCTTCTGCAACAGCAGGCTCAAGTCAACAGCAAAACAAGGGTAAACCTGTTTAAGTAATGCTTTTCCTCTCAGCCTCACACACTCTCACATAGACGTACACATGTGCACCCAACACCACTGGGGAAAATGACCCCTGAATTCTACCCTCTTTCCTTCTGTTGTCATCCTCTCCCCCCACCTCTACTCATCCTCTCCAGATGGGTTACACTCCTCTGCACCAGGCTGCTCAGCAGGGCCACACTGATATAGTCACGCTCCTGTTAAAACAAGGGGCTCAGCCCAATGAGATCACCTCGGTGAGTCACCCCTCGGATCGGCATGGTCTTTTTACAATGTGAGTGTAAGGTGTAGTGTGTAACACCTCACTACCCAATCAAAGTATCTGTTGTCAATGTAGTAAGGCACGCATGATCTGACGATCATGAACAATGAATGACTGCAGCATGTGTAGTGTAGCATAGGACACATCAATTTAAGAGTGTTACTGCAGTAATTCATCTAGCAATGAATATGAAACAGTGCACCCCTTAAAGAGGTAAACAGAATCAGATGTACTGGAATAATCACAGGGGAAATGGTTGAAATCTGTAGGGTATTTGTCTGATTCTGTTTTAATTTTCAATCACTTCTTGTGTCCCTAAACACTGTTCAAATGCACATGCACATTGTTTGCAATGAGACATTGACCTCAGGCTCTCTCCAAGGTGAAACTGAGCTATGCGGGACCATGCGTTTTTAGTTCATGTACACATACTGCAGAGTGCGATCAATGCTGGACAGGTTTCATTTCGTATCATTGCTGCTGTACTTACTGTATGTCTGTCACTTTCCAGGAGACCTTTGATTACATGTGTCTGTCATGATTCATAATGTACACGCACAATCACGCATACACAGTTCTGAAAATTATTGTAGCGCCCCACACTGTTCACCGTTTTTTTTTTTTTTTTTTTGCAACCATCCATCAGTGAGCTTTCTTCCTCCAAAGGTTTTTTTCCATGGACCCTGAGCTCAGCCTGAGGTTGGTCACAGGGCTTAAGTCTGCATTAATGTTTGACAAGATGCTTACGTGAGCTTTTTCCATACAGAATGGCACCTCTCCTCTGGGCATCGCTAAGCGGCTGGGATACATCTCTGTCATAGACGTGTTGAAACAGGTTACCGAGGAGTCCGTCTCAGCGGTAAGTTAACACGAGATGCTCCAGCACAAGGATAAATGAAGAAACACTTGTTGCGCAGATAGGCCTGGTGTACTACAGAAAGCAGTGTAGTGCGTTGTTTTCCTATTCACTTTTTTTTCTGTCTGTCCTCCCACGGCTCCCTGTATCTCTTTCCATCTCAAACGGTTCTCAACAGATCACCACAGAGAAGCATCGGATGAGTTTTCCAGAGACTGTAGATGAGATTTTAGACGTTTCAGAGGATGAAGGTAAGCATTTCCACACAAATACATGGAATGTTTCTGCTCTTATTATTCATTTTCCAGCTCACTGGTTGTAGAGGAACTTTGGTTACAAGAGCAAAACTGCCACGGAATTGCGGACCTGAAGTGAATTGTGTGTCTGACTGCTCAAAAAATTCCTCTCTGTTTTGTAGGGGTTGCCCAGCTAACGTTAGGTAGGGTGGTGTCTGTGTTTCTCCATCATCCAGTTGGGCAGATTTGTGACTTTGTGCTATCATCGCAGTTCCTCATTTTCTCTGTGCATCTCTAATTGCCTCTCTATTCAGCTACTGCGATTTCGTTTCCAACTCCAGCCCTTCTTGCGTCTCTGTGCGTTCTTCTTGTGGATGTCTTTTTCTCATATGTTTGTGCCCCCTTTACTTCCCCGACTTCCACAGAGATTGATTTGAAAATTGTCTGTCTCTCATTGGCATGTTCTCATACATTTTCCCTGTTTGCCAGCGCCTAACACACACAGAAAACACCCATGTACACACACACGTGTTCACATCTGTTTGTTGATTCTCGACTGACAGACCCACAACTTCTGCATTTCAAAAACAACATGCTAGTTTGCAGTTTAATGACCAACAATCTGTTGACATACACGCTGTGATCCAGCTGTGACACCATCCAACAAGCACAAACAACAGTCAACATTTGTGTTTTCTATTTGAATGATGAGACAATGTATAAAATACTGAAATGGCTTTTACTTTTTGTCTGTAATGTTTTGGTTTCTGTTCTTTTTTGACTTGTAACATTATTGTCTCGTTCTGAATGCCGTGCACTTTGTCCACGTCATCTTTTATGATTGCTGTTCTGATCATTATCATTTGGATAGCAGTCCCTTTTTTTAAAGAGATTGAGATATTTTTCCAACGCTGAAACAGCCATCACCACCTGTGATGCCGTCTTTATTGGGCATGCTCTCTAAAATGAAAGCTCTTAACAGGTGCTCTGCAATCTGTGTTGATTATCACTGTCTTACCAGTCCTCTTCCTCCACTCCATTGGTCCTCATCAGCTGTGGTTGTTCTTTTGTTGTACTTCTTGCTCTTGTTGTCACTGGTTTGATTCCACTGCTTGGACTAAAACACTAAAATGTTGCAATGTAGACTTCTGTAAAAGAATGAGAGGATGCAGGTTGGCTGACGAACAATTAAACCACCATCAATTCCTCTGAAGGATAACATCAAATTAAGAGGCTATGTTCCAATCGGAGAGTATCTGATTTTGTTCAAGTTACTCTTGTTTCCCAAAAATAGACTGCTTTCAAAACCAAGCACTAACCAAGTGAAATATATTGGACATGCCAGTTTTGTGATGTCCCCTCTCTCCTAACAGTCTGTTCTCTCCCCGTTTTCATTTTTCATTTCACTCACTTTCCACTTCTCTGAATGCTTCGTTCCCTCCAACAGGGGATGAGTTGCTTGGTATGGATGGTGCACGCTATTTGAAGCTAGACGACCTCAAGGACCAAGATGATGACTTCCTGTCCCCGAAAAAGACAATGAGAGACTTTGAGGGTGGCATGGGAACCACGTAAGTTGTTGATGACAGTCCATGTGTCTGTGGTTGACTGCAAAGCCTCTGGAAATAATAATAACATTGCACCTCAAAAAGACAAATGATAAGAGGGGAGTGATTGTTCATGTCAAATACTCTAGCAACTCATCGGACGATCAAACCCTCCTTTACTTCATGAGTTTGTGTCTTATGTCCCCATCCTCAGGCCATACTCTCCGGCAATTCCCAGGATCCCATGTGTGTCCCCTGAAACGGTTCTGCTGGAGGTTTGCACGCTTTTTTTTTTACAAGGATGTACACTATTATACAGCTGATAATTTTGTCTCTGTCTTTCCTCACCTCTTCTCATTTTCTCCTCAATTTTGCCTGCATTGCTTCCTCTGGCTTACCCTTCACATTTTCAATTTGCTCCTCTGTCACCTCAGCACACCCCAGTCCCGCTACCAAAGGAGTACGATGACGACTCTCTCATTCCAAGCAGTCCGGCCACCGAGACATCAGACAATGTCAGCCCCGTTGCCAGTCCAATTCACACCGGGTCAGCTGACTTACATATTTCTGTGTTTATTAATCCTCTGGCAGTGCATTCTTGTAATGTCATGTTTGTCCAAAACTGTCATGTCTTTCTCTCATAGCTTCCTTGTGAGTTTCATGGTAGATGCTCGAGGGGGCTCCATGCGGGGCAGCAGACACCATGGTCTACGGGTGATCATCCCACCACGCACCTGTGCTGCACCGACAAGAATCACCTGCCGTCTCGTCAAGCCTCAGAAACTCACCACTCCTCCACCACTAGTGGAGGGGGAGGGTCTAGCCAGCCGCATCATCTCTCTGGGGCCGTCCAGCATGCAGTTCCTTGGGTGAGTCAGGCAATCACCTCACTCAGTCTATCATTTATTAATTTCAGATTCAGAATTGCTTAATTGATCCAATATGAAAATTGTTATCAGTTACTCCTATAAAACAGGTAATAAAATGTCATAGATATCTGCATATCATCACATCCGCATATGCAATCATCCATCTGATATAGGTGCTGTAGTGATGGAGGATATCTTGGAGGGGCATGCGGTTTTACTGTCTGTACAAATGCTACAATAATGCCACCTGGTGGCCAGAGATTTTTTTTTTTTTTGCACAGGGTGACATTGATAGTTGTTCTCTGCTTGCAAAGTGAATGTAAACTCATGTTATCTGTCTTCTTCTCAGACCTGTGATTGTGGAAATCCCTCACTTTGCTGCGCTGAGTCGAGGGGATAGAGAGCTTGTTGTCCTTCGCAGTGAAAATGGCTCAGTGTGGAAGGAGCATCGCAATCGCTATGGCGATGAAGTGCTTGAAACAATCCTGAATGGCATGGATGAAGGTTAGTGCTTCTCTGCAGCTCAGCGAGGAATATTAATGAGGAGTTTGTGGTGAGAGAATGATGTCTGTTGTCTTACCTATATACGTCAACCAACATACAGTATAACAGGCTTTTCTGTGTCTGTGTCGTCTTTCCCACCCTCCTTCTTCCACACCATCCCATCAACACCTTCATCTTGGTAGATCTGGAGAGCCAGGAAGAGCTGGAGAAGAAGAGAATCCGTCGCATCATCTCTACCGACTTCCCACTGTATTTCGCAGTGGTGTCTCGGGTGCAGCAGGAGAGCGACCTGATTGGTCCAGAGGGTGGACGACTGACCAGTAAGCTGGTGCCCCACGTTGAGGCCATTTTCCCAGAGACGGCCGTCACCAAGAGAGTGAGACTGGGATTGCAGGTGAGAGGAAGTGCAAGAGGGGTTAAGGGCGATGGGGAGACAGTGAAAGGGAATCAGGTCAAAAGGCAGGAAAAATAAATTGAAGGAGGCAGAGAAGGGGAGGAGGTGACTGAGAGATAAAGGGTCAACTTGCATCATTTCTAAGTGATTATTTTGCTGTTACAGCAGAAAATTCGCTGATATTTCCTTTTTGCCATGAAGCACTTTGGACTGAGATTTTACATTGAGAAGCTGGTGACACTGCTGACTCAGCACTCTGGGACATGAGCCTGACTTGGAGTGACACTGTTGCCCATGGAGACCTGATGTAACGTCACTGAGAGCACACAGATGCTTTATTTTCTCACAGCATTTTGCACAGTGCTCATCACAAGCACTGTTTCAGTTGCTATGTCCTGGAGAAGACATGTTCCTCCTTTGTGAAGGCCACGTAGTGACATACTTGGTAGCTGAGATTCTACCCTTTAAATGCAGCATAATCTATTTCACAACACGGCAGGTCAACGTCTTGATTCTTCAGCTTGAAATGAAACAGCTCTGCAGTGAAACAGCTTTCAGCTGAGGATCATAGTCACGGTCATTGTCACTGTCTTTGCTGTTGGAGTACCACAAGGCACTACACGAACACCCTTTTAAAGCTCACTGGGAGAGCTTATACTGTCCATTGAGCACAGCAGAATCTGAAGCCTAAGCATCAGAGGAGAACACACTGGAATCACAACGTTGCACCATCAGTAGAACATCACAGAAGTTTCTCCTACTGTCTCCTGCTTTGGAGGGACTGTCAGCTGATGACTTCTCTTGTATTTATTACTTTTTGATGTTTTTGCCTCTTGTGCATGTCAGGGTGTGTCAGAGCTATTTCTGACACAACAATGTCTAAAATAATGTGGCTAAAAGCCAAACAATCAATCAGCATTCCATCTTGTAGCATCTCCAAGCAAGAGCACCAGCCACTTGCATGGCTCACTCACATTTTTCATCCCCACAACTGAGAAACTGACAGGCATGTGCAATGACTCTCACCACACCTCCGCTTGGCTTGGTTTTCCAGTCTAGAGAGTCGATGATGGTTTATTGGCTCTGCATTTGGATTTGGTTGATCATTTCACTGTGTATTTTTTGCACCATCTGTTACAACACTGCCTCTGTGGCCTGTTTATGATACTGCATGTGTCACAGGTTTGCTTTGCCTTATGCTGCTCTGTTTATGTTCTCCCTCTATCCAGCCATTCATCACTCCTCAGTTTCCTGATTTAAGTTGTGCGCCACACTGACTGACCTGATGCACTGGTCTGATCTGAGTTGGGTCAGGTGTGAAATATGAATTTATTGCATGTGTGAGTATGGCTGTGAGTTTGATGATTCGCTCTATTACACTCCTCTGTTTTCTATCCGTCCTGGTTGTACTCCTATTTCTTGGCTATTTGATACCACTCTCAGACAGCGTGCTTAATATCCTTTGATGAATTATATGTTCTTGTCCCCTTCTTATGAATTCAATCTATACCCTCAGGCTATGCATCCCTATATCGAGTCGATTCATTTTCATTTTCCTATCTTCTCAGGCACAACCAATTCCAGATGAGCTGCTCACTAGGCAGCTCGGCAACCAGGCAACCTTCAGCCCCGTTGTTACCATAGAGCCGCGTCGACGAAAATTCCACCGTCCAATTGGCTTGCGCATCCCATTGCCGCCATCATGGAGGGAGAGTCCTCGCGATGCAGGAGAGGGCGATACCACCAGCCTTCGCCTGCTTTGCAGTGTCATTGGTACGTGACTTTTTGATATTTTGTGTTACATCGGGCACTCAGCTGTGAATGACTGGTTGTTCTATGGCAGGTGGGACAGCGCCGGCACAGTGGGAGGACATCACCGGTACAACTAAGCTGATGTACGCCAATAACTGTGCCAGCTTTACCACCAATGTCTCTGCAAGGTGAGGCAGACCCACGCAAACTCTGTGGGGGTCACCTGTGATCTCTCCTGACGTTACGTCTCCTAGTCTCTGAGTTTACATTCTGAAAATCCCATCAACTGTGGTTCTCTGCTGAGATGAATGAAGCATTTCTGGATCTGTATAACCAGGTTCTGGCTGGCTGACTGCCCACGCACGGCTGAGGCAGTTACGTTCGCCAACTTGCTGTACCGCGAGCTGATGGCAGTCCCCTATATGGCAAAATTTGTCATCTTCGCCAAGATGAACGAAGCACGTGAGGGCCGTCTGCGTTGTTACTGCATGACCGATGACAAGATGGACAAAACACTAGAGCTGCATGAGAACTTCACTGAGGTGGCCCGCAGTCGGGACATTGAGGTGAGCGCAGAGGCCAAAGTTCAAACAATCCAAAATGCTTACTCTGACTGAACGCTCAGGGGGCAACAGAAAAGATGTGGACATTGTTGACTCAGACTCTGACTTCTTTTGTCCCAATATATAAGGTGATGGAAGGAATGCCGCTACATCTGGAATGCTCTGGGAACCTGGTGCCCATCAGGAAAGCCACCCACCAGCCGCGTAGCTTCAGCTTCCAGGCCTTCAGGGACAACAGGCTGCCCGTATCCGTCAAGGTCTGTTTCTCCCCTTCCATGTCAGGGTCACGTTGTTGTTATCGTCGGGTTGTGGTAGTATCACTCGCTCAGCCACGCCTCTGATCACTACCTTGCGAGACTGTGTGTTTGTGCTTGTTCAATTTCAATCCTCCTCATTGTTGGGTTGTTTTATGTCAAAGGTTGTTTTATTTCAGTTCTGTCGTTTGATTGAATATAGAATGAGAGCACACATTTGTAATTTCCCCAAAGATTTCTTTTGTTACATTCACGCAACTATTGAATATTCATATTATTCTAGTGGTTATCATAATGCCACAATTCATTGCCTGATTGTAAACACACAAAACATACTTCCTTACTTGTCGACTGCCTTTAGTTTCTGATGCTTCATTTGCAGCCCCACTCACATACACACACAGTAGGGGCTCATTGAAGACAAAGTAGCGTACTTTACGGAATCCCCAGTGCAGAACAGTCACAAAGATGTTTACATGTTTACTGAAACATGAGGCAAATAGCAAAGCTCAGGCCTGACACTGATGCTCAGGCATGACATGGAAGCTGTGTTCGTCGATGAAACTGTAAGAACCGGTGGGAGTTTTTTCTGATCTGAAACGACATAGTTACCGTGCGTCAGCGTGTGACAGAGAGTGTTTCCATGTGCACTTGTACCCTGCTGTTTTACAGATTGAGCTGATTTACTGTGAACTTTGCAATGCCAGGAATGCTTCCCAAACACACTGATGCCCGTGTTTTAATTCTCCTCTGATCCTCTCAGTCGCTTTCAGTCACTATACCACTCGGCTGTCCCTTTCCCTCCTTTTCCGCATTTGTCTGAAGCTCTCTCCTGCACTGATGACGCTCCAGCTGTCACAATGGTGTATTTGTGCGTGTCTTTGTATCCATGTCTGTCCTGCATCTGCCTTTACGTGTTCGTTATTCACGTGTCAGTGTATGTGAGTCTGTAAGTGTGGCATACACTTCAGTTCTGCAAAAAACAAGAAAAACGGTGTGTTAAATCGCTCTGGTTCAGCCAAACCACAAACAACTTACCTGTCTACCTGTCAGTCTCTGGGGTAATTGTTTGCATGTCCTGTGACTCCCTCACTTTCTTTGCCTGCCTTCCTATCTTGCGGCCTGCTTGTCCGTATGTGTCTGTCTCACTGTCTCTCTCTCTCTCTCTCATGGTCACTCTCTAACCGTCTGGTCTGACAGACGTCCAGGTAAACTGTGCAGGTAAATCTCTCTCTCCCTCACCTGCCTGTGGACTGCCTCCGTCCCTGTTTCCCCCCCTGCTCCTCGTCCGATGTTACTGAGCCACGCGCTCCCCGTCGTGCCACAGGATCTAATACCAGCTTTGGTTTCTTCTGCTTTCTCCTCTTTTTCTCTCTGTGCATTGTCTTGCTCTCTCTCGCTCTCTCTTGCTCTATCTTTCACTGCTTTACACCTGTGTTAGGTCAGAGACAGCAACAAGGATGCCACGGGATTTTTATCTTTTCTGCGGAAGTGCACCAAGTACGAGGACACACAGCATGTCCTGTGTAACCTGAACATAACAATGCCACCCTGCGTCAAGGTAAATGCCTGCTGCTGAGGTTGGAGTGTGGGATGGGGTGATTCCCTTCAAATTGCCCAATTTGCAACAAAAGATATCATGCCACTACAACCCACTTCTGTCTGATACCCTTGAGTGGTATGTGTTGTTGATGGGGAGTAGTAGATGCTCATACGCTGCCCGGCTGAGTTTTTTTTTTTTTTTTTTTGTGTGTGTGTGTGTGGTTGCTTTTCAGGTCGTTGGGAGTGAAGAACGCCGGAGAACGTTAACCCCCCTTGCTCTGAGAGAGCGCTACAGCGCCCTGAACGAGCCTGGTGTCGGTGAGTCTCTCCACGCCTGAATTTCAGCCCTCTCCAGGTTCCCACGCAATGGAGACGGGCGCTGAATGTTGCACTGCCCCTTTGACCACAACCCTTTGCTTCCTTCTTCTACCTCCGACCTGTCTGGCGTGCACGCATGGCACAGAGTCTGAGCCTTGGATGCAATACACTGCTCGACAATTCGCCCCAGATATCCTTGCAGTGCAGTTAGCAGAGAGCGTGTAGATGGCAGCAGACCTCAACCTGTTATACAGATGGCTCCTTGGCACGTGGCTAAATTACTCTTCTTTCCTTGCCATGAGTGTCCTGGTAGCCATAACAACTGATGAATGTCTCCTTGGGATTGGTTTTTGCATGGCGCTGGTTTCTCCACTGCGATATCCAATGGCATGGCAGCAGACGTTAGTACAAGCAATGGGAATGGGCAGGACCTCGCAGTGGAGCTAGACAGAGGAGCCCTTACATCGGCCTGGGGCTGATGTAACGGAATGAAGTGAATCGATTGCCGATGGAGACGAGGTCTTTTCTGTCTAAGATGAAAACAGTGCTGCTATGTTGCACCTCCGATCCTCTGTCACTGAATGCTACCTGAGCTGATGGGACTGGCGCCTGTATGACACTCTCGTCTCCCCATCCAACCCTGAATTGTAACCTCCCACCCCTCATAGTCCCTAAACCGATTATGCGGACAGAAAAACTTGTTATGCGTATTGCATATTCTCCTCAACAGACCAATGCTGTTGACAAGGTAAGTATAGCAGTGATCAACGATTCCTGATGATGATCTATTCCCCCGTTCCATTCATTTTACATTTAATCTCCATTATCATTACATCATGTTTAAAAATGGAAGGACATGCCCTGATGTAGAACCTTTGCATTCATTTATCCGTGCAAATTATGAATATTGCCAGAATAAAACACCTTGCAGACTGTGGTCAGATTGGGAGTCAAACACATAGAGAGGCAGTAAGATTTAAGATTTTTAGTAGCTTTTTATAAAAGATCCATAGCTACAGGTGGTTTTGGTCCGCAATGGGATGGCTAGAGCCGCCAGCTGTTGTGGACCACCGCACTGAAACGCTATAAAACAAAGCGGTCATTGACATGAGATATACATACTATACTGTACTGTTTTTTATGCAATTTACAGAACTACGTGTGTGTGTGTGTGTGTTTGTGTGTGTGTTGTGTTTACTCATGGTACTGTTTTTTGTAATTTCAGCCACAGTGAATGCAATGGAGAGAACAGAGATCAAAATCAACCTCATATCTGAGCAGCTGGGCCTAAGCTGGGCAGGTTAGTTCTCTGACCTTGTTTGTGTTTTTTTTTCAACATGCTTTTCATTAAATTTTGTCTGTCTCTTCCTTTTTATGATAACTTTCACATTTTTAGATACAGTTTTTCAACCTTGCTAGATTTTTCTCATTTTGTTCAGAACCACCTATCTACTGATGTCACTTTTAATAGAAGATAGGTGAATAATCAAATGATTGATTGATTGATTCTCCTGGCAGAGCTGGCACGAGAGCTGCAGTTTGGCGTGGACGACATCAATAGGATCCGTGTAGAGAATCCCAACTCACTGCTGGACCAGAGCTTGGCCCTGCTCAGCCTGTGGGCCAGCAGAGAGGGCAAAAGAGCGAAAAGTGAGCATTCAATCACCGCCACAATGTTTCGGCTTCTCTACAGCAAAGCTTAAAAGGAGTCATAGAGTTACATAGAGAAACTGGACTGTAAATAACGGAATGATTAATGTTTTGTTAGTACTCCAATAGCATTAAATGAGTCAGAGCCTCAAGAAGTACCCCAGACTGCAATCGAGCATTCACAACAACTACCAGTTGCCTTTTTATCCAATATCCATAAAATTCAGAAAGTTTCAAAAGTTAATTGTGCTAAATTTGGAGTTGAAAGTGACTCTGTCAACGCACATGTGAAATTAAGCGATGGGGATGTTCAAGCACTAATGCTGCACTGTAAGTGGATGTTAACGGAGGCCACAGATTATTTGAGCATCAAACAGATGGCGTTTATGTGTGTGCTTGCGTCTGATCCCTTCCTCCTTCCCTCTCTCCCTCCCCACAGTGGAGAGTCTGTATCTTGCCCTGAAGAACATCGACCGTGCGGACATTGTGAGTTCTTTGGAGGGTCAGACCTCCCTAGCGGTGCCTGGCTCATCGGAGGAGGCCACCTGCCGCGTAGGTGACAGTGACTCCACCACGCTGTCCCCTAGTGTCCTTAATGGTACGACACACATACCTAACACACCCACAAAGTCCCACAAAAATGTGTGATGAAACTAGTAGAGTGATTCCTGATAGTAGAAGCAGTATACCTCATTAGGCGTCACATTTTCCTCTGCAGATTTATTGATACGGATCAAAGTTTAAATCACAAATCAACCAATGGCTAGTCAGAGATTCAGTTTGAGTTAAAAAGCCCATGTAATAAATTTGTCAGATAAGACGGCAAGTAAGCCCTCATAGACAGAAGGATTGTTCTAGATATGTACAGGTTATCATCTGGGTAATCTTGTGGTGAGAGAGGCTCACATTGAAAGCGGGCAGACAAACAGGAATGAGGCAAAACACCGGCACCTCTGTACTTCCCTGTAACCTAACAGATACTGTGACTTAACACACCCTGAAACTCGTCAGCTTTATTCCCCCAAATACAGTTGTTAGAGAATCAGAGTCCTGGTGTCCTAATATGAGTCGAATCACAGCAGCTGGACTTGGTGGATCCACCGTGTCCCGTTGCTGTGATTCGACTTCCATCCTGCACAAATTGAGAGCAATTGCAATGAGTTGTCCCACCTGTCCCTACCTCAAGGACGGCCAACAGTAATCTTGCCTTGTCTCTGTTGCTCCACAAGAGGTCACGGACACAAGGCCATCGCGCCTCGTGCACAAGCCCCGCGTTATTAGACCCCCATTTTACAGGAGGGGTAAGTGGAGGGGAACCCGGGCTGCATGGTGGTTTGCTGCTCGTCTACATGATGATGGTGGTGATGATGATGATGATGGTGATGGTGGTGGTTATGAATCACGGATGAGGGTTTTGAGTGACACTGGGAGTCTGACGAATGGAAGCGGGCTCATAGTGCAGCATGCATAATTCCCAAACCGGGGTCCACGTCATTTTCTCAGCCCCCCCCCCTCACACATAGCGCTCAAAGCCCCGCACATCTCTGCTTAGTTTAACACGAGAAACGAGGATAAACCACTGAGTCACCAAGGTCTGCAATCATGCACAGATGGGATCCTCACAGTCACTCCAGGCAGCTCCTACACCGCGCCGGTGACGGGTGTATGTGTCGGAGTGTGTGAGTCTGGGATGGATGCACTATTCCAAAGGGGCAGCGGTACACAGATAGTGTGGCTCTGGGCCGTCATACTTTGTTTCTATACCTCCCTCTTTACCTGTTTCCCTCCCTCCCTCTTTCTCTCTCTTTGCCTGAGGACAAGACAAAATTTCAGCGCTCTGAACTTTGGTTTGAAACTGCAGCACCCTGCAACGATCTCAAATCTTTGAAATTTTGTCTTTTTGCTCGGAACATCTCTCCCTGTCGCTCTCTCTCTCTTTCCCTGTCTCTCTCTCTTAGCCTCTAACATGTCATATCTGCTGCCCAGCCGCCTTGCTTCTCCTTCCCGTTCCCCTCTTCCCCCTTCCTCCTTCTCGTCTCCCCACTCTTCCTCCTCACAGCTCCTCCTGTCCGACCTCTGACCTCACATGACCTCATGTTGACCTCTGGGCCTCCTCTCTCTTGTCATCTTGTTTTTCCTGCGCCCCCTCCCTCGTTCAGTCGAGCGGGGACCTTCTCCTCCTCTTTCAGTCCAGCTCTGTCAGTGTATAAACATATTTGCATGAGTATGCCGCATGCTCTCTGTGCGTGTGCGTGTGTGTGTGTGTGTGTGTAAAGCCATTTTACAGATCTGGGCAAAATAATAACAGGACGCATTTCAAGTACAGTGACTAACTTGGTGTAGTTCAGCTGTACAGTTAATGTCACTCATTAATCACCATAATGAAACAGAATATGAACCTTTGATGATCCCGCAGAGGGAAATTCTGGCAAATCACATGAAAGAAGACACAAACCAGAGGTGTGGGAAATCCAGACACTTGAAATAACATAAAATGTCTTCAAACCAATGTTTTGCCCAGAATAAGTGTATATGTACGTGTGTGCGTGTGCGTGTGTGTTCGCACGCGCCAAGCTGACGATAGCAGTGAACTTGGCCTGTTGCTGTATCGTCCCCTAACACGTCTCTGTGCATGGCATGCTTTCTCCGTGCGAGACATTCCTCACTGTGCGCCGTATCTCTCTGATCACTGGATGTTTTACTGTCTTCTCTCAAACGCTCTATTAACAAATCCAGTGTTGTTGGGGGGGTTTTGTCAGAAATTAATGGCATGACTTATTCTCAAGTGTGACCCATGATCAGTTGCAAAGCAAATAATGTCCCATGCACAATGTTGCTGTGGTTGTGGGAGAAACTTGCTCTTAGTTTTCAGGTCACTGGGCTTGCTAACAAGCAGAAAGTTAGTAAATGATTACATGATTACGCTGATATCATTCCGATATCGCCAAATCCCAAACAAGAAAACTGCAGACTACATTTCGTCCTAATAGCTTGGATGGCTGCTACAACAAGAAAAGTGAAATTTATCTGTATACCACAATGGTGAGGCGTTGCCAGTCCTCACACACGCTGTGTTTTCTCCATGACTGCTGTAAACATTTGCTGAACATTACCTGCCAGCAGGTCTACTGAAGTTAAGTGTGTTTGTATAGTGAGGTGTGCGTGTGTGTGTGTGTGTGTGTGTGTGTGTGTGTGTGTGTGTGTGTGTGTGTGTGTGTGTGTGTGTGTGTGGGGG
>OMPJ01004893.1:7880-27242 GCA_900312935.1 Carapus acus | reverse complement strand
AGTTTATGAATAATACCAATTCGATGTAGACAGACTGTAAACAAGTCTTCCTCTTTTGATCGAGTTTGTGCAAAGGTAACCCCCCTCAGTGCCCCAGCCTCCTCAGCCCCCTTATACACACACACACACACACACACACACACACACACACGCATACACACACACACACACAAACATGCACACACACACGCCCTTCCCTTCTATTTCCTCCGTGTGACCTGCAAGTGCTCAGACATTTGTTATTTTCAAGGAAGTCTCTCAATCACACTCTACTTTATCCGTCCAGACCGATCTCCAGGGCTTCACCTCATTAAATATGTAGGCGGCACTCTAAGGTGCAGCCGGTCAAAACCTGTCTCGTCTCCGCTCGCCATCAAGGTAAATTTTGACACGCCAGTGAGTTTTGGTGAAGTCCGAAACCTCCTCGGAGGACGTCAACCTTCACATGAAGGACAGACGTAACTTTTCAGATACGTGTCCGGGTCACCCTCAGGTGAACTACCAGGCTTGTTTTGGCTGAGGGGGAGCTAGCTGATGTTTCTCCTGAGTGTTTGGGGTGGAAAAAAACAGCAGTATTTGTTTCTATCCTCCTGCATTAAAATGCAACACGATGACGACTCCCAATACGTTATCTGCGTGCTAAGATTCGATCACGGAGACGAATTCTCCTCATGTGCCCGCGATCTGCGCTGCAATTAGATCTCAGCGGGCATTGCCATCAGAGCCCATCCTTCCTCTCTCACCCGCAGACTCCGCTTTTAAAAAACAAACAACTCTTTGAATGCTCGGCTGGTTGCCACCGCCTACATTTCGCCAGATGAATTCGTGAATGACAGCTGCTCGGCAAGGTGTCGCTCACAACTTGTGGGCCTCACCATCCCACCCACACACACACACCCTCACACACCTCTCCCCCATTAGTGCTGTAGTCACACCTGGCTGGGCGCGACAGCTGAGCGCGGTCAAGCAGATCGGATCGCAGTCCGATCACAAGGCAAGTGCGAGTGCTTACACCTTGTATTAACGTTTGTTGTTCAACATCTCGATGATGGATCAGATAGCCGAGACATCTGCTGGTGTGGCGTACAAGTACATTCCAAACAGAGGCACCCTGGTGAAATACTCGGAATACTCTGCTGTTTTCTGAACCGAGTTTCAGTGATTTTAAGTAAGGTGTTTTCCTTTTTTAGAACCAGTCAAGTTAAGAGTTACAGTTGCTCTTGAAACCAATTCTGAGAGAGTGACTAATATTCCAGGTGTCAGGTGTCTGACTGTTCAAGAATAAAAAGCACAATTAGCTCGCAGAAGTCTGGTGCCGATCCTGTAACACAGCACCGAGCTCCAGTTCGATCAATGAACTCCCGAGTCCAAACAAATTTCCTCCTCTTGTTACAAAACATCTGCACGAACGGGCACCACTCTTTGGGTCTTCGTTCTTCAGACGCAGGGGAGAAAAAAACGTAACAAATCTTCAGTTGCAGCGTTTGTCTTCTATATTGCGCAACTGTCCTCAGGCACACGAGGATGGAGGGGATATTCGCTCTCTAGTGGAGAGGCAGTGGTGTGTACGAAATAGAAATAGCTCTCATTTACCAAAACGAGTCTCCAAACCCTGCTGTTTTTGGCCGACAAATGATGGGCAAGATTTCAGGAATTTCCCTTTCCAAAAGATTTGAGGCTGCAACAAGTGAGACCTCATTATTTTCCGGGCATTGAATAGTGTGCCATTGCATGTTGAGTGGACAAGGAGCGAAATAGGCCATAAAAAGCTATTAAAGACATGTCATACAGAGAGGATAGCGCTGCTTTCGTGGGACGTGTGTCTTATTTTTGCACCTGTTTGCCTGATTGTGTTGTAGTATTATGTGCTGATGTAGCATTCTAGTCCGATTTAGCATTTTTGACCTGTTGGAGGTGTAGCTGTCACCACAACGACAACAAATAGACGTCAAAAATTAATGATACACAATCGAGGCTTAGTTGCGCTCGAATGGCTTAGCGGCATATTGGTTTCTGTTTCGTTCTCACGCCTCGCGAAAAACGACAGACGTTCGCGAACAAAGCTGCCCTCCGCGTTTTATGTCATGTCCTACGGGTCCGGTTTCAAGGGCGATGTGGAGGAAAATGGAAATCTCATTAGTGTAACTCTCCTTTTTCTAATTAGCGCTCAACCTTGGAGGGTGATCTGCAGACAGAAGTCACCATCTGTCTGCGCGACACGGGGCGGCCGCTCCGCTCCGCCGAAGTGCTCACCTCCCTCTCTGTTGTTTTTGCCTTTGGCTGCAGGAACTTCTACTACATCACCATGCTGCGCGATCCCGTCTCCCGATACCTGAGCGAGTGGAAGCACGTCCAACGCGGAGCAACTTGGAAGACCTCCCTCCACATGTGCGACGGACGCTCGCCCACCCAGGACGAGCTGCCCGCCTGCTACAATGGCGACGACTGGTCCGGCGTCACCCTGACGGAGTTCATGAACTGCCCGTCCAATCTGGCTAACAACCGGCAGGTCCGCATGCTGGCTGATCTGAGCCTGGTGGGCTGCTACAACCTGTCCTCCATGAACGAAAGCCAGCGTAACCACATCCTCCTGAGCAGCGCCATGAATAACCTGAAGAACATGGCCTTCTACGGCTTGACCGAGTTCCAGCGCAAGACGCAGTACCTCTTCGAGCGGACGTTCAGCCTGCGCTTCATCGCCGCTTTCACGCAGATCAACAGCACGCGCGCCGCCAACGTGGACCTGAACGAGCCGGTGCGCAGACGCATCGAGGAGCTCAACTTCTTGGACGTGCAGTTGTACGATTACGCCAAGGACCTGTTCCTCCAGCGTTTCCAGTTCACCAGACAGCGCGAGCACCAGGAGGTGCGTTTAAAGAGGCGGGAGGAGAGGCGGTGGCTGCGGGAGCAGAGGGATCAGGGCGGCTACTGGGCTCCCAAACGCAGGGCGGGTGGGAAGCGAGGCGGCAGAGCGGAGGACGGGTCGGAGAAAGGCGGAAACTTTCCCGCCACCACCGAGGACTACACGAGTCAGGTGGTCCGCTGGTGAGGGCGCGCCCGCGGCGAGGAGGCGCTCCAGCTCACCTACTTCTCCATCCCCTCCCTTTCCGTTTCCTTACGAGTCTGTTCATCTCACCGTCGTGTTTCTCGGCTTCGGTGTGATTGCAGCAGTCTGTTTCCAGAAGCTGCCAAGTCCTTCAACCTCACCGCCGTTCTGCCTCCGCATCCATCGTCCGCTTTCGTCTTAAATCTTTGAATTGACAGTTTTATTTTTCTATTTCTCCTGTTTTCTTTTACGGTCGGTCACACCACCGCACCCTATGATTAATTTGCCTGGTCTCGCCTCGGCTGTTTGTCACGTGTTAAGTATTCAGAGACAGTTTAGTGGCCAATCTGAGGAGGAGTGCAGCGCTTCCGCTGACATTCACGGCAAAACGGTGAAAATCACACCTGCAGTTTACCTTCCAAGTGGCAGAGATGATGTACCTGAAATCGATGATGGATGCATGAAACAAAGTCTCCGTTGCACTTGCAGTAGGGGACCAAGGAGGGCGACTTCCAAAAGACACGGGTCAAAGTTAGGATGAATAAAGTCCTTTGTTTTGAAGAAAAAGAGGAAAAAAAACAAAAAAAACAAGTCACCCTCTGTGAGATCAGCACTGTATGCATGCAGCACATGTTCCGTCACCTTGCAGTGAACTTTACCTCTGGCGCTGAAATGTCCCATTGTGCGATAACATCATCACCTCTATCTGGCGTGATATCGTGCAGACTGGGACTCCTCTCCCCAAAGACGGCCGCCACCGTGCGGGTCTACAGCTTTTCAAAACCAGCAGCCAATACATGTTCTGCTTCGGCCACCCAACCACAATGGTCCATCGGGCAAGATTTTACAAGCAGACGCAAAAAAAATAAAATAAAAAATCACAATTCTTGGCCCTGAAACCTCTTGGGCCAGACAGTGTTTTTTACAGAAAAGCTGCAAAGTAGCATGAAATGACATTGTTGTTAGAGGAGTGTGTGGTGTGAGTGAGTCCCTCTCTCTCTCAAGTGACGGGCTGCTGAGAGAAGTTAAGTTGGCAGGTAGTCGCGGCAACGAAACGTGTCATCGACGCTGGCATGTGGCTCGGCTGTGAATGAGTCGAGCGGCGTTTCTGCCTCCCCGGGTTCCTGCCTTTGGTGTTGCGGTGCTGTTGGTATTGTGTTGGAGCTCAGGTGCGAGCGGAGCAGCGGTTCACGAAAACACATTTGTCAACTCCTCTGTCTCTTCGTACCTGGTGTTGCATTCGTGTGGCGCGGTACAAAGGTGAGGCAGGGGGGTTTGTTTCGCAGCGCGCAGCAGTGGCTGCGCCACCACTTTGGTCTTTTACACCGGAAATCCTGGGCCTACAGCATTAAATCCTCCCTACATGTACACATTTTAAGTCTAAGCGCCGCTGCTTTCACTTTGAGCTCACAGCGTAACTTCTTAATTTCCCCTGAAGCTCGTTTAAAGTGAGTTAAAATGACAGCATCAAGCGGAATGATTTTACACACATTTCCCCCGCGTGTTATTTTAAGACAAAGCCATCTGGAATAGAACAAAGTTTGGGGAGTTTGACAGGTTTTACAGTTAAAATACATCCCACGGCAGTACTTTGACTCCTTAAAAAAAAAGAGAAAACCCTGATTTATCTGTCAACACTGATTTCAGTCAGTGGCGAAAAGAAGTTCAGCTGTTTAAACTCTGAGCTGTGCAGGCGTCTGTTATATTCACCTACTGAGTGTCTCATTGGTGGTTGGGTGGTCTGAACTTTGGTGTGAGCCATTGCTGTATACACACATTTTGTGATCCCTCTCCTTGCCCCCATCTCATATAGATCTATTTTTTAATGCACAATCCTTTATTTACGTCCAGCACTGATTTGCATTCCAAACCTCACCAACCAATCAAACTTTTCCGTCTATTTCTGCGTTGCACACTTCTGTTATCTGAGTGTAAGATATTTACTATGTGAGTATGGTGATGGGAAGGGCATTAAACAAATAAACAAGGAAACAAACAAAAAAGCTAAATGGGGTTTCCCATCACTTCTTGCCGCATTTCTTACTTTAAGTGTGAAATCATGTCCTCTGGATCCGTAAGTCTGGTCCCATCAAATGAGGAGACAGACGGGCTACTTGCCAAAAAGTGAAATCTGGACGAGGAGCCGAGGTTTCTAGAGCCAGAACAATGATCTGTCTCTTAGACAAACTGCTCACCGGGGTTGGAGGGGTGAGAAGGGGAGCAGAGATAATCTTCTAAAGTAGCTTTACAAGTTGGAGGCCGCACTCCATTGGCTTAACCAAGTGACACCCGGATTCCTACCAAAATGTGAGGTTGTACATGTGAATACTCAGAATTTTTTGGTGTAAATAAAGCAGCGAGGCTGAGGCGGAGACTTTGCTGCGGCTGCGTCTCCCACAGTGTCCCTCAGTGTGAGAAGAGCGTCCAGATGCACTCGAATTGCCACTCGATTACAAAGTGCACGTCACAGAGGAGCCAACTGATCCGTACCTCTTTGTTTCTTTGTTATCATAACCGTCGCAAGACAAACGCCTTTGCCTGGTGGGAGAGAAAAAAAAAAAATACACAAAATAATTACGAATTCCCAACAGTCCCAGCGATGTTGGACGAGAGCTTTGTTAATGTAAGAATTTGTACGTTCCTGTTCAAAAAGTATTGTGACGAACTGAACCATCTCCAAACGTTTTGGCGTGCAATATATGTAATATCTGCCATTTTCATGTCAGAGCTGCAAAAATGAGTGAATTCTACGTAAAATATATGAAATAAACGCATCAGTTGCTCTGAATTGGTGTGCGTCCTCATTCTGTGTTTCTTTTTCTTTGCTGCTGATTTGGATGTGGTTTAGTAAAGAGAAACTATCGCAAGCTGTACATATTTCTGTGCTTTGAGTAAGAATCTGCTCGGCGAAATGTCAGACACTCGTGTGCAAAATGCTTTCAGCAAACATAGTGTGTTGCTGAAGGTCAGAGAGGAGAAACATCTCAACTGTCCAGCCTCAGAAGTACCCGTCTCCCTCTCGAGCGGCTATCGCTCCGTCCATCTCCCTGTTGTTTACACAGAGCGAAGAGAAGTCCCTGCTGCTTTAGAGACGCCTCCAGAAGTTGATGTTTGAGTGAAGCGTGAGTGCCGAGTCCACACCTGATATTTTCTCCAATAAGTTCTCATCAATTCCAAGGAAATTGCCTCTGTGGATGTGACCAAACCTCGTTATTTTCTCTAACAGCGACAGGCTTCCAGAAACTATGCTCGGATGGGGAACTGTGGACACCTTGCTTGCTAAAGGACGCTGCACGTCACAAAGACGAGCCTGGAGATGAACCAGTAACTGCGTAACCCCAATATTGTGGAACATCCAAGTGTCTTACTCACCCATAGTCAGCAAAATCTCCATTTTATTAGAAGCGGGAACGGCCCTGATGGGGTCACACACTGGTACTTAACAGTCACGTCGCCTGTTGCTCATAATATGGAATTTATGAAACCACAAAGCTGGAGCGAGGACGTTTCATTGCACGGACGCCGGATGTGTCTACCTGTGTGCCCGCCATCTTATTACTCCCATGGCTGCGATTCACGCTCGTGCCCGGGCAGCAATGGATTCTCAGAAGAGAGCTGGAACTTCGAAGCGTAAGCGTTAGCCTCCATATTGCCAAAACAAGCCCCAACTGAGCCAAAAGGCACTCAACAATTCTGGGTCTGTATCTGGAACCAATCTTAGGTTCCGACTCAAATAAGAATGATTTACTTATTGATTTTCTGATACTAGTTCAACAAGGCGGACAATTTTCTGTGAGATCCTGATGAATAGCTTTTGGTTCAAATCGATCTGAAAGGAAAAAAAAACTACAATCTCACACACATTCACATTTCAGCAATAATTTGGACAAACATCCTGTCTCTGACCTTGGACGAGCAAGTGCAACATGACGGAAAAAAGCTGAGAGATGCAGAAAAGCGAAACGTAATACACGCGTGGGGGACAGAATAAGATGAAACAGCAACATTACCAGAAAATGACATTTATTTCACACTGCTGATACTTATTAAAGCAAAGGACGTGGGCGCTGCTATCCGGTGCATTTCGGGACACTCATTCCTCATTCACAAGGCAGCGCTGTATCTGGTGACATACAGAACCTTCCCCCAGGTTCTCCGGCGGAGGATGGATGGCCAACTCAGCACTTTGCTCCGTGACTGCAGTAAGTCTTTTCTAGACAGACGGTTCTCGTGTTTAACTGTGGGATGAGTGTAATAACTTGGGGAAAAAAAGAGGAGGCGGGAAAAAAAAGAAAGAAGCGCAAGATGCATTTCGACTTTCTCCGTGTCTGCGGTCAGCACAAAATCCAGCGCCCACCACCACAAGCTGGAGCTCGCCGACATATTAGATTCTTAAACTCTTTAGACCTGTTTACACCTGTTCTGGTGTGTGTGTTTACAAATCAATACTGCTAACGACAAGGGAAAGGGCCTCAAATTAAACAAATGGAATTTCAATGGACAAATGGTGACAGCGCAGCGGCCGTGTTTTTGATGTGGAAACCAAGACCCACAAGGCAGTAAACAAATCGAGCAACGCCACGCAACCTTGCATGCCATTGTCGGAAAGCTGCTTTCTCTGAAGTTCACGATTCTGCTTTAATCCCGCGCAATAGGTAGGAGACGGCTGGCCGAGGCCCGTCCTGCCTCTCGGTGAGCCACGAGGGCCCAGATCAAAGCTTGGCGCGGCCACAGGTGGAATAAAAACACATTGATTGAACAGCATCTTAGCATGCAGGGGGCACGCGTCCATCCACGGGGAGCACAGAGGGCGATACGGCCTGAATCTCAAAGTCCCAACAAACAGTCCCAACGTCTATGGGCCACCTCGTGTTCAGGACAGGAAGAAAAAATGCAGAGGAGAGTGACATCTATGGGCCGAGAGGTGGAATTACTCGATCTGCCCCCGTTTTCTCAGCATTGTTGCTCAGGCAGGTTTTGTTTTGACCATGATCCTAGTTCTGCTTTGAGGTGAACGAGTGCATTTTCCTGTAACTTAGATATAATATGAAGATGGGGGACTCAATAGTGTCTGTATAACTGTACTCTCAGGACTGTACACATACTACCTTCTTTCATTTTGATAAATAACGAAATGTAGTGGGTGGTAAATTGTATATACTTTGTTAGTTAGTCCCTGAGTATGTTGTAAATTGTAAATTGTTACTTAGTTAGTTTCCGCTTATTGCCTGTTGCATATTGCATATTGTCATGTTATTTTCTACCTTCTGGCACCACAATGCAAATTGCTGTAATGACAGTAAAAGATTCCTGATTCCTCCTGATTCCTGATAATACAAAATGTATTTAATATATATAACAAAGAACAATATATATAATAAAAAAGAATATGGCATAGTACATACCTAATATATACTACAAAAAATAAACTTCATTCTGCTGATATACTATCTAGCTAGCTAGCTAGCAAGCTAGCTACCTACAGTAACTACCTACCTACCCATCTACTTCTATATAAAAACAGACATATTTTGCAGTCAACTTGTCTTTTTTACATTGGGAAGAATATTAAACTTCTACCCTAAGTTTATGATATTTACCCTAAGACTCATCATAGCGCATTAACTTTTTGATGAGCCCGAACAGTGATGATATTTTGATCAAAATCATAATTTGAATGTCCATTTGCATCCCCGGTTACAAGTTCCAGCACTCAAAGTCATTTGCAGTAATTCAGCGGTCAGTTTCTAGCTGAGGATTAAAAGTTGAGGTCATGATGAAATATTGGGGGACGGTCAGAGACGCCATTGTAGGGTCGTGACAAGGTCAGAGGCGGGAAATCGCGGATGGCCCGAGTGTGTGTTTCTTTAACGGACTCACTCTGCCAGTGACATTTGCCTCAAAGGGAGCAATATGGTGACCTTTTCATGTGGCGTGTGACGCGTTAAACACACACAGACACACACAAACGCACAAACACACACACACGCACACACACAGACTTTGCATGGGGGCTGGCAGCGTGACAGATCAGATAAACCTTGTCTGCTGTTACACCACAGCAGCAGACCTGTGAAATTGGCAGAACCATCGCATGTGTGCGTGTGTGTGTGTGTGTGTGTGTGTGCGGCCTGCGTATGTGTCAATCATTTACAGCCGACAACAGCCGTGAAATGACCAATTAATATACCAAAGATTGGAAGAAAGAATGAAATGCATTCAATTAATCCATAAATTGACAATAACAGGTCAATTATTGCATTAATCACATCATTTCTCCTGCCAGAAATATATCTGACTGGAGACGCGTAGGACGAGCCGCTGTCTCTCTGTGAGGTCTTCACCTTGCGTGGGCAAACCGCAGAGACATTTTCAACAAATTGTGTCTCCGCATCTCACTGGACACATGAGCTGCTGCATGTGTGTCAGCCGGATGGAAAACAAGCATCAATGCCACAATCTTAAGTTCCGCTTGGCAGATGTTTTGACCAAAACACAGATAATTATGTGGAAACAAATGTGGTTACATCGATGAAAACTCTCCACAATCCAAAGGAGACGACAGGAGGCTGATAAAGTCCAACACCTGTCCCAGCCAAGAATAGTCAGCCATTTATTCAGCCGTTGCTTATTTGTTATTAATTCTGAGATTGCAAACACCCACACTTGTGTTTCTCTCCTTCCAGGCGCATCTTCCTCTCATTTTGGTCTCATCCCAGATGGCATATATTTATTTAACCAAGAGTGTTTCTAGTTTGACTGTGTCAGTAATCCGAGGTCCTCTGGAAGTATTCCAGATATCTCAACATGGATTCACGCGTCACCGGGGATGATGCCGACTGATAAAACATTCGTACGATGCACACTTACAGTACATACATTTTAATTCGATGCTTACGTTTGTATGCACAGCTGCTCATTAAACACACCCGGGCTCACTGCTGTTCCCTTGGTAACAGGAACACCACTGCCTCCTGGCGTCCCTGTGGGTCGCACCACCTCCTTGTGTCATGGGTGGAGGGAGGGATGCAGGGAGGGAGCAAGAGGAACCACTCACATCCATCGATTCGTTATTTTTTTCTTTTTTCTTTTTTTTTTTTCTTTTGAGAGGCTGGGGGAGGTTTTGCTGTATTTCATCATAATATCTGGCGGGCTTTTGAGGTAAACATCACAAATGCCTGACTTTGTTTCCGCAGCCCAGTCGGTGAACAGCTGTCTGCTCCCTTTGATTCTGGACTCGGGAGTGATGCTGACCTGCTGTGAGGCTGCTGCCTGTATGGCAGCTCTCGGCCTCTCCGGAGAAGAACCCGCGCCAGTTGTGATTCCGGTGGCCGCGCTTTATCAGTTTGCACCCTTTTGTACACATCAATTTGCTCGTCAGCCCAACAAGCTGAGGGAAAGTTACGGCCGGGTGTCACCCGCTAAAGGTTATACCACCCAGAGACAGATGGAGGGCCAACAGTCAAACTGAGATCACTGCTGCTGCTCATGTGGATGCCACAAAATCCGCAAATCTGTGTTTTCAGCTGCGCCCACTCACTTTTTGAAGGAAATAAAAAAGGAAATCAAAGGAAACAACAGCGTTTCTGTGGTCGTGATAAAATGTGGACAATGTGGACGCAATGTGTTTGTTGTTTAACACTTGGAAGTACTTTACAGTTTATAATGCACACAGGTTTACAAGGCCGGTAAAAACGACGAAAACAACAACAACAACAGCTTTACCAGCTTTGGCCACATTCTGTTGCATAATGAGACAGATGCTGTGTGTGCCTGTGTGTGCCTGTCTGTGTGTGTGTGTGTGTGGGTGTGTGTGTGTGTGTGTCCTCTGTAAATCTACCTGCTTTTTCAGTTTCCTGTTCATCGCCTCTGTGGATGCATCTGTGGGTGCTGAAGTCAGATCGGCATCCTGCAGCAGTTTCACGGTTTTCTTCTTCACCTCCATTTTCCGTCTTCACCCACACGCCGGTATGTGTCACCCTTCTCTTGTAATTGTGCGCCATCTGCAGGAATAAGGAGATAATAGCACACAAATCAAAGAACGAATACTGGCTTGTTTGCCGAGTACTGTTTATACTGTATCTATATACAGTGCATACATGTGTTTGTGTGCATGAAACAACTGTAGTCAAACGTGCAAAATGAAATAATAAGAAGTACTGAAAGATAAGGACAGAATATATAAAATCCCATGATTAAGAGCAGGGCTCTGGGTGAGACGACGATCATCCCAGCGTATCAATTCTATTTTATTTAGGTGTTTTGCTTAGGTTACTCCATGGAAAGTGTTTTGATGTCTGTGATGGGAAGCTGTCATTATCATTCACTGTCTTTTTCCTCTGGCAAAGATTGTTGTTATGTAAACCCGTGGAAATTCAGGTCATCCCTGAGTCACTTTTTGTCTCCAGAACATACAGAACAAATCTGCAGTTCACTGAGAATTGCTGCGATTAAACTCACATGGTTCCGCTGCGTCACGGTGGATTGTTGTGCATTGTATACGCTTTGTGCAAGTGGGTGAGACGTCAGGAATCCTATTTGCCAGGCATAAAGTCTGATGTGGTCTTTGTTTAACATGCACTGACACATTATTCACGGATATTACTGAATTAGATATTTAAGCCTGGCATTTGCACTGAAAAGTGTTGTGTAGAATAAATTCAGCAATGTATTGCATTGTGTGGAACAATGACTAACTACTCAAATGATTGGTGTGCACACAATATATGCTTGCCCCCCCAGCTGGTGCTTCTCAGAATTGCCTCCTATTCCTGCAGCAATCTAATTATGTAATGAAATAAGAATTCTGAATTTGAATGATCGAGTGAGTTTTCCTGTTGATTCTTTTTGTCCTTTCCCCACACAAATCTGCTTTGGAATGCAGTGATTCCTGATTAGTTTTCACACCCTGCATTGCCTGTATAGTGGGCTGTGAATGAACAAAAATACACCACGTGTTTCTCTGTGCCATGTGTTGGAATGCAGAGGGAACAAATTGAACCTTGTTACAAAATCAGGTGGATACAAAGTTTGCTTAAGGCAGTTGAATAAGTTTCAGGCATGCCATCTGCATTTGACGTCACAGAATTATTTGCATGTAACGCTCTATAATATTGAAATGATTCGCAGAGATGTGTTTGATCAGGTTGGGAAGTATTTTGAGAGTATCCTTACATGATAAGACATACAGAGATACTTTTGTTTGTTTACTCATGTTTCTGGAAAATATTAACTTTGACCAGAGAACTACTCAACGGTGTTTCTGAGATACTTTGTCTTAGAAATGTCAATGAACATCACCGGTGTTGATTATCGTTTTACTATGTGCATCAGACAATATATGAGATTATCATAAATGATATAATCATCTGCACCTTCAGTGTAAACATTACAATTCACAGTTAGAGACTAAATAAAGCACACACACAGATCTGCAGATTGTGACATATGATTATATCCTAAACAGCAACGATATGCTGTGAGTTTTAAAAGTTGATAATTAATTCCTGTTTTTGCAAACAGTAGAATCAGCATCATACGTTTTTACCATATGTTCTGGGAAGTACCGGAAGTATTTTGCATATTTCCTCCTTAATCTTCCGTCTTCCTTCTCCGCACTAACAGCAATGTGTAGCATTTGTGTTTTCTCACTCGACATTATGATGTCATGCAAACAGACAATAGATCAAACCAAGCAGCAGTTACGACATTATTTTCCCCCAGAATTACTTTCTCTTTTCTATTTTTCACTCATCGAAATTCCTCAAACCCCATTAAATCCACCGCCCGCCGAGGTTTTGGAGCCCGCATCAACAGATGACGTTTTGGTCAAATTTCCACCCCGAATCTCTTTTATTTTTTTTCACGGCTTTGTCAAAAATCGGACAGCAGCAACCAGCTGCAGCGTTACCATAGCAACAGCATCCCGTTCGTTTTTCCTCCTCTTGGATACACATCCCTAAGCCTCCGCCGTGATTGGCCGAGATCTCCTTGGATGTCACTAGGGCAACCGAATGATGGGAATTTTAACACATGAACGGACATGTAAGCCCTCCTCCGTGTGGCATTCATTCAGGCACCAGGCAGGCCCGCAGTGGCCATTGGACGACACATACGTCAATCATAGCGAGGGCGGGTCCGTGCCCAGCTCGCCCTCGGTACGGAAGCCGAGAGGGGACGCTATTTGGTTTACGCGGTGGCCGTGGGTCTCCACCCGAGAGTATGGCGGCGGGGATCGCGCTGGGCAGCGGGTGAGAAAGAAAGCGGAGACATGTCAGAGATGGCGAGCAAGAAACAAAAGGAGTGAAGTTGTGTTGCCAGCAGCGCGGTTGTAGTTTGTATTTATTTTTTTGTATTTGCTCGTACGGCCTCAAACGGAGGAAATTGCGCCTTGTAATCAATCGCAGCTAGCAGCGGGTTTTTTTTCCCTCTCCTTCCCCACCAATGTCTTCGATGGAGCAAGTTTGTTTTTTGTGTGTGTGAATCACAGACGGCCGAGCTAAGCAGATGAAAACCCGCACGGTCGGACAATATTCTTCTCCTTCCCGGGTGAGATTTTTTGGGGAGATCGCAGTCTTCGGATGCTTCCCGTGGTTCGCCAGCTCCTGGCCTGCGTGGGGGAATTTCTACAATGAAATCCATCTTGGGGCACCGAGTCTTTGTGCTCCGACGTAGCTGAGCCGCGGCCGGCGAAGACAAGTTTCATCGACGCCCGTTCGAAATGGGACGCGAGTGGCGAATGTAAAAAAAAAAAAAAAAATCGACGCTGCATGGGGACATTTTAGTTCTTTTCGAAATGACGCTCGGCGATTGATACCCCACATCCTCTCCCTCCTTCCTCCTCCTCCTCCTCCTCCCCCCCTCACCCTCACCTCGTCCTCTCTTCCATCGACAATCTCTCCATTTAATACACTGAACCAGAGAGCGATGCGTGAGTACAAAGTGGTGGTCCTGGGGAGCGGCGGGGTCGGGAAATCCGCCCTCACGGTGCAGTTTGTCACCGGGACGTTCATTGAGAAGTACGACCCCACCATAGAGGATTTTTACCGCAAAGAGATCGAGGTAGATTCCTCGCCCTCCGTGCTGGAGATCCTTGACACTGCCGGCACGGAGCAGTTCGCCTCCATGCGGGACCTTTACATCAAGAACGGGCAAGGATTCATACTGGTCTACAGCCTTGTCAACCAGCAAAGCTTCCAAGACATAAAGCCCATGAGGGATCAGATCATAAGAGTGAAAAGGTTGGTGTACACATACAAACACACAAATACACACCCCACTCCAAAAATTTTGAACTAGATGCTTTAGAAGTCAAATGCTGGTGTCCAGGTCATCAAGACTAAGGTTGGAGGGGTTAGTTCCTCATAGAAAGGAGCTTGATAGTGTCAACTTGGGCCTCGGCCTATCCTGATATCTGATTGGATGGAGATAGGGTACACCACAGCCCATGCCTGTCCTTCATCCACAGACGTAGTGCCTCTGTGTCCTCCATGGACATGTCCCACCATCACTGGAGATCGACCTGTCAGATAAGCTGAGAGGTCCTCCAGACATTCTGCATTTTTTTCTGGTGTTTTTGTAAGAGGGAGGCTCCCATCCTACTGTCCATTTCAGTCTTCATCACAGCAGTTTCTCTGGTCATGGTGTTGGCTGCAAGGTCCACAATTCTGGATGCAGACCTCTATGTAACACCACATCTAGCCAACTATACCAAGGATTCAGTGCAACTCAGGTTCTGTGGCTCAGGGTTCGCTTATGGCTGAGACACATGATTAGAGTAGGATTCTATGGGCCAAGTAGCTTTGAGGGGGTGGCATTTTTAATGAACAGCTGCTCGGGCAGAGCGGCACGATCCAGACATGAGCCAAGCGTGAGATTGTCTGATGTCTGAGTGGCGTTACAGCAGTGATCCATACCGCCGCCAGGTCACCGGCGTGGGGTTCTGATGGATGCGTAGCAGAGGTTAGCCCGGGCCAATGGATTTTCATCACGCTTGCTTGAAGTTGTCGAACGTTCTCAACCGTTAAAGTGACGGTACGATCAGCTAGCACACACACACGCACACACAGCAGTGAGGGAGAGGGTGTCACGGCCCGACACGATGACAACACCGGTGTAGACGAAGTAGACAATGCAGTCGGTGCCACCGGTTGAGTCATCTGATTGATCCTTTGTAGAGGAGGAGGGACGAGAGACGGGGTGTCGGGCGTTTCTGGGGATGGGGGGGCGCATCTGTGACTTTTCACACAATGGTAAGTGTGACTGAATGGTCTCAGCATAGATAAAAACCCTCCCACAACAGCGAGGGAATGTACCGCATTCACAGCACTTCTGATATGCATCATGCTAATCACGAACATTGAAGGGAACTAGCAAAACCTGTATATTGTCACTGTTGTAGTCACTGGGCAGCTTTGTGGTAACTTAATGTCTCTGTCACGACTCCTGCCTTTGTCCCCCATTCACTCCAAAGCCCAAATTGTGCACCTAAGAGATTTTATGATGTGTTTTTTTTCTCTTCTTAGAAGCCTCATTGTGTGCCGCTTAATTGCACTCAGATGTTTCCAGAGGTGCATTGTAAACATTAATATAAATCTGTGGCTCACGATGAAAGAATGAGGTCGGCATGTTATTTTCCCCCCATATGAGGTGAGCGCTGGGGAAGTGTCTGTGTGAGTGTGTATGTGTGAATGTGTGTGTGTGCCAACTTGAACGTGTACGAGTGTGTCATACATAAAACACACACATGTGCCCACACACACCAGATGTCCTGGTGTGTTTCTGCAGAATGGCCTCAGATGTTTTCTAATAGCCGAGATGAGACGTGTGCGTGTGCACCGATGTGCAAAGGTACAAAGATCAAGACGTGGATGGTCATGATAATACTAGTGTGAGATATGTTTTTTGTACACACCTTTCACTCCCCTGAGACATTCTTTCACTCTTTATCTGGCTCTTCCTTCTCCTCAACAACAGCAGATTGCATTTGGACATACTTTTCTCACAAGATTTGCAGCTAGTGTTTTAATTTTCTTTCCCTCTGTTTTTTTCCGGGGGAGAAGTTGGAAAAGGCAACCAAGTTGGTGTAGACAAGATATTGCTCCGCCCGAATTGGTCGTATTTTAATACCAGTTATGCAAAGAGATGTTATCAGCCTCTGGCCCACAGAGATTGAAGTAAACGGAAAAGTCTTAACCTCAAAACATGCGTCTAACTCATTAGATAAGCCACCAAGCGGATGGAAAAACCTCTGATGTTCTGATGTGCTTTGTGAAATCTAACCGTTCATCAAAAATCAACATCGCTGTCTTACTTCTAAACACTTATCAGCCCACTCGGTTTCGGAAATTGATCTTTTTTTGCTGAAATATAGGAAAACACGCGTGAAAGCCTGAGAGGAATCAATATTTTTTGTCCAAACAAAATAGTGTCTCAACTCTCCAGTATCAAAAGTTGGCAGGCTGTGCTTGACTTTGTTTATTTTTGTTTATTGGTCCATCCATCAACGTTTATTTCCTCCATCCTGACATGCTACCCTTGGCAGGACAGGAGCCATTTATTCCAGCGCCCACAAAATGAGAGACAAGGGACACCCCTGACAGGTCACAGGGACAACACACACTCTGATCTAGGCCCTTGTTGATACAGTGTTGTGCCTCGTGTTTTAATTAGAGCCGATTAAATATTTCCAGATTGAAATTAAAGGTTGATTAATTCATAATGTTTTTCCACCGTTCCTGCTTCAGGGGAATAACTAATAAAGTTTTACAAGGACATTTTTCTACTTTCACGGTGTCGCACACAGAATTTGCACAGTTACACAGGAAAAAGTCGACCACAGCAACCATGCTAATCGAATCTGTGGCAAGAGAAGCTCATAAGGATGCAGCAAAAATGTGTTTTTGAGCAAAATATGTATGAAAAAGAACAATAACATCATCCTGATTGAAGAAACCGGCACCTGTTTGTCCACATCTGTGTTTATTTACACCCCCTAGCCATCAATCAAATTCAACAAGTTCATGTATCCTCAATCTGAACATCAGGCGATTAGCCGAACATACTGAACCTCGCACATATGTGATGCGTCAGAGTTTAACAACATCCAGGGGTGGAAAACATGTTGTGGCCAGTCAGGGGATTCAAACACAGGGAGCCTGTGTGGATGTGTGTTGTGCTGTACTGCCCATTTTCCTTTTGTGCTGCCAAAATACTGCTGCCCCAGCGCAACCGCAACACCGTCCTCACAGGTCAGAAGGTGCCGCCTCGCGTCACTCTCGCTCCAAACTCTTGTCAGCATCACTCAGGTTTCCGCCGTTAGCCGCCCAGGCAGGGCTTCGGCAGAGAGGCCATGAGTGCACGTAATTACAGCGTGGGCGCCCCGTGTCTGCGGAGGACCTCGTCACTCTTCACCTTTGGCAGGAGTTCGCCGCACGGGGAATAGTGTGGAAGAAACAGGTGTTACATTTTCGCGTTGGCATTTCTATCCTGCAGTGTTTTTGTATTTTCTGATGGTGATGTCTCAGCACCCTCATATTTCCGTGGGTTAGTTAAGGAAACACTAAAACCCTCCCGGTAACTGTACTCCTACGGCAGGCGGAAAATACATGCTGATTCAGGCTCTTTGGGTGTTCTTGCTGCCAGACGCCTAAGGAGAATTTCGGTCTTTTCGTCTTTGGATAGCCTGCTACTGGCAGTAATAGGTCCAAATATCACACAGTGGATCATGTCGGCGAGGAGTGTCCAGCTTTTGTTTTTCTTCATCTTCCTCCCTGCAGTGCTGGTGGAATGAGATGAGGTGAGAGATGCAGGTGTCCGTGTGTAATCGCACCTTTCAGGACCTCAGCATTGAGCTGAGACTCTCGCTTAGCATTGGTCAGATGGGCCACAACAAATCCCCAGCTGTGAAATGAAGTCGAGCTCACGCATTCCTAGCAAATGCAAACCGTTTGGGGACCGCTGAATGAATCGGCTGTCTTATTTGGCGCACCGGCCATAACAAATTTCTGTCACAAGGGTAAAGGCGAAGGATAATAATGCCACTGTGTGCGCTGCGGTCAAATAGCACTTGTCGGATTGCGACAAGATGTGGCAGGAATTTTTCAGCCTAGCACATGATTATGAAGCAAACATGGTTGGCCAGTTGTTGCGCAGGACAATAATGAAGGAAATTCAGTCAATTATCAGTCGTTTTCCATGAAAATTCCTTGAAAATCTGAAGCGTGTGCATCGTACATAGTGCTAAGCACCATGTAAAGAGATTGGTTCAAAAGATTCTAATGCGTACAAACGATCCGTTTGAGTAGTCACATTGTCATCCGCCTTCTATAAACTGCTGTTTTATGTGGAGGCCGTCTGAACACATTTCAGATGCCACTGACATCGTAGATTCACGATCTTGTCATTTGTAAAAGGAGCAATTCGCCTCAGACAGCATAATTACCCCCAGGGAGCGAGTCATGTACAGCATAATGGGCGCAACAGAGAGACCAGAGAATGACTCGCTCCTACTCGCTGTCACGTACACAACTCTTTTATTGGCCCCATTTGGGTATTTCTCTATCGTCTGTGGAGCACATCAGGACGGATCGGCTAACCTTGAGGAAAATGGAGGAGAGACCTGATTTTAGCTAAGGTTGCCCTGAGCTTTTTAATTCATTTTGGAGCGCTCGTCCTTTTCAAAAGCTCTGAAAGTCTGTTTTGGACGGTTTTCCAGCACCTTCATGGCGTCGTTAACGGAACAGTCGGCTAAATCCGTTCCTTTCTACCTCAACAGGTTTGATAGCCTGAGCAATTGTGTTCATAAAAAAGGGGGTCAGTGACAGAGATGCTAGACATTGCAGGTACCAGGTCTTCCTTGATCATTTCAAGGCTCTTGCAGCTCAGGGTTCTACCTTCCCTCAGCAAGGCCTATATCACTTGATGCATCATGCATTATAGATAAGGTTTGTCTGGAGGAGCTCAAATGGGTGTTTGCAGTCAGAGTGCTAGAGTGCCGGTGTTGTCAGTGTAACAAGCACAGGGGTTGAGGTAGTGCTCCTGGTATGTACACCTGAGGCTGCTGCCTGATTGGAAAACTCAAATGAGTCCTCTTTATCAACAGTTGATTGTTTTTCTTCTCTCAACCTTATTTCTCCGTTAACATTAGTCTTGCCAAGTTCACTAGTAGGTCAGTGGACCAGACCATAACGAAAGCTGTGATCACGAGACATCCATAAAGGAGTCTGTGTGTACTTAAGTCCACACTCTTACCTTATATTGTAATTATTTTACCTGAAAATTGTGTTTCATCGAAGCATCACATATTCCAGTTCGAC
>OMPJ01004866.1:17064-46400 GCA_900312935.1 Carapus acus | reverse complement strand
AGTCCAGCAGGTAATTACCTGCACCATATCCACAACAATCTCCCACATCTGACATCCATACAAGCATTGTGATATATTATCATACGGTGCATACTTTCAGAAAATTAAACAGAAATGGGCTGCAGATTCCCTTGAAATTGATGAATATTTTTTAATTAAGCCCGCACAATTTACAATATCAATCATCCAAATTAAACCCAGTGCGATACTGAGCATTTCTCCACAAAGTTTCAGACTGTTCAACAGTGCTTTCCACCTCACTGATTAATCAAAGCCTGACTTTGGGGAGGGAGTTACAACGTCCTGTATTCCAAAGACTCGTCTAGCGATTTCAGTGTAAAGAAGAAATTCACCTTTCGCAGCAGGAGGAAAGACCCAATTTACGGATCTTAGCTAGCTGAATCCTGATATAAGTTCTGATATGGATGTTGTCTATGGTTGGATGAGAGCTGTGGGCCAATTCAAAGAGCGCTGCAGGACGTGGCTAGTGTGAGAGACGTCCAGGCTGCCTCAGGACATGTCCCCAAAAATAGATAAGGGCATGTTTGTGTCTCATGGTTTGCAATGTTTTCGACATTTTTCTAAGTTCCCTGAGTTCTTCGGATACAACCACCAGCATTTAAACAGACCCATTGACCTGCCTGAAGCATGAATGGAGCACTGACCAAAAAAAAAAAAACACGTTGTCACGGGTTTTGGGGCTTGAAGGTTGAGTGGGTCACAAGTATTGTAAACAACATTCTTCAGAACGTTTGCCTGCTTGGATGATGTCGCCTGTTGGCTCAGCGTGCCTTCTGCTCGGCCAGTGCGAGTCAGATCAGCCCGAGATGAGTCAGACCCTCCTCGCCATCTCATGAAATTCACATGATATCAACCAGACAGCAGAGCCGCCTTCCTCCTCCTGCCAGAGCAGGCTGGAGGCTGTCAGTCATTTTTTTGGAGTGGATAATGCCGGACGAGCTCGTCCAACACGGTCTTTCGTCCCTCATCTTTGAAGGAATCGCCTGTTGTACAGCTCTGCTGTGCGGCTTCTGTATGCTGCAGAATGCGGAGCCACAGATCCGTTTAAGGCTTCGGAGGTCAAGGTCACCAGCTCTGTGATTTATTAAGCCAATCATCAGCCCTCATCCCCCGCCAGACCCCCCATCCCCATCGTCCTCCCTCCACTACACAATAAAATTGTACATACCATTTTTTATCCTGATTTACTTGTTTTGATTGAGTGCACTGAAGTATGGAGACGTTGGGATTCAAGCCAGATGAATAAAACAAATCTCAGTCCGTCCATAGACTGTGCGCCTGTGTGTGTGTGTGTGCGTGAGAGAGAGAGAGAGACAGAGAGGAGAGAGAGAGAGACAGAGAGAGAGAGAGACCCACTCAAGCCAATCCTGTTGTAATCTTTAATCCATAGGGGAGGAAAGGTGTATGGTAAAAGATGGAAATGATCATTATGAAACATTTATAATGTATATGAAAAATAGAAAGTTACTTCACTGATCGCACTTTGAAACACCTTTAGAATTTGAAAATACATACCTTTGGATGAAATTCAGTTTTGAGGCGATGCCCTAATCCTACTACTAAAGAATGAAATATGAGTATTCAAATGCATAGCAATGTTAAATGAATGATTAAATCATGTCAGTATGGAGGCTGATATGCACATTGCAAGTGTGTGTGTGTGTGCGTGTGTGTGTGTATGTAATTATTTTAAGTATTCTGATTGAGTGATGCTGCAGATTGTCTTTGTCCATTAGAGCGTGATTATTTGTGGATGATTGATTAACGACCAGTGTATTGATGCCTCTGCTTGCTCAGGATGGAAGAGACGGTGCGGTCGCTGCTGCAGAATCAGGGCGTCCTGGAGCAGACTGCTGTGGACACTGTGGACATCATGAAGGCCTACAAGGTAACTGTCCTCCTCCCCCGCTCGTTGGTCAGATCATGTATAGCACAAACTATGTGCAGCAAACTCCATATTTGATGTTTCTCCATCGCCGTTGTTGCTTTAACAAAATGAATTCAGAATTAAATTTCAGGGATCGACGTGTTCAGGTTTCTCCTGGCTTTGTCAAACTGCCGACTGCTTTTCTGAACACCCCTTACAAAGTTTATTCATTATTGGCACAGTTGTGTAACAGGAACTGCTGGAGGGATGGAGCAGAGGTGCTGGACGAATAAAAAATACGGTTTGGAAGGTGCGGGGTCGTCCTTGGGGTCACGCTCTGCTATTCTGAGCTCTACACGTAGCCTCGCTGTGCTCAAGTGTTATTGCAACTCCACTGGGGGGGTAGGAAGTTGTTTTGATGCACACAAAGCAGCTACACGGTCAAGAAGCGTGTTGCTGATGGCGTGTTTTTGGACAGAACATCCTCAGCTCTCACAAACCGTGGGCAAAAGCGGAGAGTAAAAGTGGTTGAAAAATGAAAAACAAAATTTGCAAGGCTGTTTATACATTCAGGGCGAAGCGCGAGTAGGATTGTAAAAGACAAGATTAGTGTTGGCGATAATCTGCCGAGCTGAGGTATTAAAGCTTTGTCATAAAAGCTAAATATGTGAGCGTTGGGCAGTAAAATACAAAGAAATAAACACAGTCTTAATATGCAAACACAGGAGGACGCAGAGGATAAAATGGTTGTTTGAAGGTCATGAAGGAGGGAAATCCTATTTTTGCTCTAAGTCCTTTTTTATGTGAACATGAGAATCTCAGAACCATGTAGACTTATCAGAACTTATCTCCAAAAAATTCCCACTGTATAATAAAAAAAAATACAGTGGCAAATGTGGAACGTGGACTTCCATGAGTTCTCCTCTCTTTGTGTTGTCCGTCAGCGTGGGGGCAGACAACCTCTGCGCCTTCGTGCTAATCGTTGTGGGTGAAGAATGTCAGATTAGCTGGCAGAGCGACATACTTCAGTAGGAAGAGGAGGGGAGAGAAGAAAGGTTGTGTGTCCGAATCTCCTCTCAGATATGTGGCCTCAAGGTCGCTCCCTCTCTTCGGAGAGCAAGTGGGACACGTTGAAGGATTAGCGGCCTGCTCAGAGCTTCGTAGGCTCCCCCGTTGGTCCATCTGCCCCGTCTGTTCTCCACCCTTTCTTCTTGGGTCTCCTCTGCTCTCCCTCCCTCCGCGTTCTCTCTCTTTGAGGCGTCCGTGGTCCATCTGCTCTGCTCCTCTCCTTCCTTCTTTTCTTCCCCCTCTTTCTCTCCCTGGCTCACGTCTTCTTGCCTCTGCCTCTTTGTCAGGATAAACTGTCGGTGGAGGCCCAGAAACAGCGAGACGGCGCGGAGGACAACGCCGACCCGCTGGCGAGCCAGACCGAGCCAGGCTCCGTGCTGTTGCCGGTCCTCGATCCCGAGGTCTGCCAAGCTGAAGAGGACAAGGACAAAACCAAGCTCCTCCTGGAGCGTCTCAGGGTCCTGGAGGTATGGTTCCTCTTTGAATTTCTCTCCTCTCTCTCACCCACTCACCTCCCCCCATTCGCTTTTCATCATCTCGCCAGCGCTGGTGCTCTGCAGCCGGTCCATCTGCCAGTTGTCACACGTCCTTCTCAGTTGTGTCTGAAGGCGTGTAAGCTCTTCAATTCCTCGGGAGATCTGGTCAGGTGTGAGCGAAATCTCTCTTGTCCCCGCGGGCTGCGGCTTGTTTTCCTCTGCGCTCAGGGATTTCAACCCAACTTCGCTATGAGCCCCAAACGACAGCTGGAGGAGGAAGAGCAGCTGCAGTAAAGCAGCTGATTGTTTTATACTGACGCCGCCGGGCTCACATCTTCAGCAATAAAGGACCCAGACTTATTAAATCACGCCTCCAGTGATACTTAGGTGCTCCTGAAGGGCGGCTGATAGTGTCACGAGGAGCTCACTGTCCAAGTACTTGACAATTCACCAAATGATCCATAAGGGAGAGTCTAGAGTGATCAAAGTGTGAGGGTTAACCTCAACCCTAAGAAGCATCCAACAAAGCTGTGGGTCTAGATATGGCTCATTAAAAAGGCTTTATCAAAAGCAACACACCGTATTATTCCGTTTGTCTGGTGATGGATGGAGCTACTTGCAATAGCAGCGCTAGCGAGGCAGAGACGATGCATCACAGCTGTGTGCCGAGCGTGAACATGGGCAGGCTGGGCTAAAGCTTAGGAATGGAAACCTCACAACCTCCACGCTGAGTGATCAGAACGTAGATGGTGACCACCAGTGACGTGCGGTCAGGGGAGGCAGGAGGGGCAGCGCCTCACCTTCCTGTATGATGACATTGAACCAGCAACCTACTCCCCTCTGGAAGGACAATGGTATTGGGTTTGGAGAGGTCCTGGTTGAAATCCTGGCTTCCTTCTATCTCTACATGCTGGTGCTTGAAGGCCAGTCTGCTGCACAGTTTGTATTCTACCCTACTGACGTTTTGCGTGAGATGTGTTGTGTTCATGCCACAAGCAGGGACAACCAAAAAAGTCTAATCTCCTGTTTGACAAACTGAGTCCACAAAGCTAGCCGCAAAGGGTGAAGAAGGAGAGCGTACCTGCTTGCCTGTGAAAAGTTGTAGTATTTACTTTTTTTTTCACGTCTGGCACCTGGATAAGCTTTTGACGCAGCATTAAAGATGCTCTGAGGCTTTAACGGGTCAGCGTTCCTACTTTAATCAGCATAATTGGAATGCGTGGGGTTGTAATTACTTTGCGTGTTGTAATGAAGGCAAGGGGAGGCCAGGCTAAAGGTCACAGGGTGAAAGGAGCCGCTCTCTCCGACTCGGAGCTGACGGCTGCTAATATGCCATCCGCCTCAAACAAATTGGAAACTCCCAGAGATCAATAGGGCGGCGCCGTAGCGCTTGGCAAGTGAAGGAGATATTCTTATTAGGTCCAAACTCAAAATGGCTTGACGCCACCCCAAAAGTTCAGCAGCACAACATCCATTCCCCCTGACCTTTCTGGATGGAGCGCTTTGTAAATTTTTTATCGGCCATCCAACCTCGGCGCTGACACATGACCTTTCACGTTGCCGCTCTCGCTTCTTCACGGCAGTGATTGTTGCATAGTGTCTGCAACGCTGTCGGTTTGTTTTGCCAGCGGTGTGAGATGTGTTTTGTTGTCGTTCGTAGGATGAGAACTCCGCCTTGACCCTGGAGAACGAGAGTCAGCGGGAGCAGTACGAGCGATGTCTAGATGAGGTGAGTGCAGATACCAAGAGTTGAAACCAAGTGAATCGACCAGAATCCATCTTTTTCAAAAGCTATTTCAAAAGTATCGATCTTGACAGCAAATCGTTATGTGGGAATTATGAGCACATCACTTAAAAATCTGCGTTAGGGTCGAGTCGATTTCTTAACGGGTTCCTTTGCCAGGATAACCCTCAAAAGGCAAGTTGAGAATGTTTCATGCGAGTATGTCAAGGACTTTCTGAGCAAGGGTGGTGGAAACGCCCACAAATAAATAGATGGTTAAATCAAAAACAGGCCAACCACCTTGGTAGAGACAATGAGAGGTGCAGTATCGCAAAATTAAAGCAGTAATGGGGTTTCACATTGCCTGTTGTGCGTCTTATTCGAGTTGTGAGCGTGAATTGTTGATATTAAGAGTTCATTTCCAGAACAGTGTTTCATATTTGTACGCCACATGAGACATCTTTACACAATATCTAGCCTAATATCAATGGCAAGATGATGCAACGCAAGCTCATCCTCAATGTTTCATTGTGTAGATTACTGCCACTTCCACCAGATGCAGCATATGTTGTTGTTTTCCGTCGCTATGCTTTAGCTTCTTCCAAAGTCACTAAAGCGTAGCCTCACGGTGGCAGCACGACACCAGCGACGTTTTGTCAGAGCTCCTACCTAATCGCCCTGATTATTCGTCAATATTGTTGTGGTATTCATCACTGTTTCTACGTTGCGTTGACCTTTTGTTGATGAAACCGGAGGCGGTGCTGTGGGACGTGTCTAAGCGCTGGTTAATTGCGAGGGGCTGGATAAGCGTAGCTTGGGGAGCCAGGAGAGAAACATAAAGCGGGCTCAGTCACAGCAAGCTGCAGGGAAGTTCAAACCTGTCCCACCCAACCTGGACACAAATAGGAGACAGCGTGGATGGATAAGAAGGAGAGAGTTCTATCAGCTGACCTGTTCCCCGGCTCATCTTTTGTTTTGATTTGTCCACGAGTAGCGAGGTCCAGTGCCCAGATGACAGGATGTCTCTTTAGCAAGTTGTGCGATAACAGAGGAGGCGATAATGTTTTATGTCAGACTGCTGTTCGCTTCAAGATGTTCTTTGAGATGTTTGTGCGTGTGTGTGTAGGAAGCGGCTTTGGGCTTGTTGCACTTGTGTACAGACTGTGCCCTCCTCGGCTGCTGCAGTCCACTCATCCAGGTTGCGTTTGACGCTCATACCAACAAATTCGACAGTGATGAAGACGCAGTGCTTTCCCTGCGTTTACTCTAGTCCGCACTGGTTCAATAAAGCAGTGAGGGAGAGCGCGTACACACACACAAGAGAGAGAGAGAGAGAGAGAGAGAGAGAGAGAGAGAGAGACGACGTGGTATTAATGAGCAATCAATGGGCTGTAATCAGATCCAACGCTCAATCTGTGTTGTGGTCTGATATGGCGGCGGGGTGTGAAGCGCCGCCACTCCCGAGGAACAACATCGCTTTAGCCAGACGCACCTCGGCCTCGCTCCCGCGTCAAAGGCCCCGTCGCGTCGATAACACTGTCGCGAGGCCAGGAATTAATCACGACAGTCCCCGCTCCTGCCACCCCCCAACCCCCACACCCCCAACACACTCACACACACACTGACTGCATTCACAGAAGTTTGGATGACTCTGTGTTCATAAACTGTGACATTAGTATCAAAGACAGTTGGCAAACAGTTACAAATAGGGTCAGACGGGTCAAAGACACCAGTGCAACTATAAAAGTACATAATGTCCTCAATATTTAGTATCCTATAAATTGTCAGCATTTACATGTTAGATACATTAAATGTTTACATGAGGCTACACTGTAGTTAATCCATAATAACTCATTTTTGATTACATCCTATTCATCAGGGGGATTTATTTGCTTTATACTTCTCAATTTTACCCTGTTCACATTTTCTTTCTGTTTGCTCCTCCAGGTGGCCAATCAAGTGGTGCAGGCGCTCCTCACGCAAAAGGTGAGCCTCCTCATCTCCATTTTCACAGCGCTGGTGTGTCCCGACTGAGTTGAGGAGCGCTAACGTCATGGTGCTCCTTTGCTTCCCGAGCAGGACCTGAGGGAGGAATGTTTGAAGCTGCGAACGCGCGTCTTCGACCTGGAGCAACAGAACCGGGCGCTGAGTGTTTTATTCCAGCAGCGGATAAAACCCGCCTCTGACCTGCTGCTACAGGTATGATAACACAACAGCCGGAGGGAAGAGTGTGTTTTGTGTTGTGTGTGTGTGTGTGTGTGCCTATTGGTCAGAAATAACTAGGGCAGCACGGGCATGCCTGCAGCACATTTCACTGCAGTATTAAGCGTCTTTTTTTTCATTTCTTTGTTTCGAGTAAACACCCCCTATTGTTTATGAGAAATACAGTAAAAGTCGCCGTAGAATCTACATTAATTTCCAAGGAAAGCAGTGTTGCAGAGTTGTAGTGATTACGTTATCGTATAGTCTTCTGATTTAATATATACTGTGTGGACTGCTAAAGACCAACTGTCGTATGTGCTACGCATTGAGTAGTTTTACTCTGAAGTGACCTTTAAGTTAATTAATGGGCCAGATTTAGTTTCACCCAATTTTTTTGAAAAGCTCCTTTTACCTTCTCTCACTAAATGCAGCGGAGAAATAAAAGGAGCGAGCGAATGGAGCCATCTGTCAGGGTCGGAGGAAGAGAGGGAGACGACAGAGAGAGAGAGGGCGAGAGAGAGATGAGATGAGATAGTGGACAGGCGGCAGAGCAAGTGGACTAGGGGCTAAAAGACAGGAAAGAAAGAAATGGAAAAGAGATAAGAGAGAGAGAGGGAGAGGGAGCTTGGCATTGGGGTCTGTTGCTTCCAGCAGCATGACTGGACATTGTCCAGCGAGGTAGCGCCATAAGTGACGGGGGGGACGATGGGGGGATGAGGAGGACGAAGATATCAGGATGGGAGCACAATGAGACTAGCATGTACTACCGTCTTGAGTGTGTGGTTTTGTGTACATACAGGTATATACAGGCTTTTTTCACTGCTGCTCTCTCTTATTATTTAATAATGATGTTTTCTGGCTTTGCCCTCCTGCCCTCATCCACCCACATACCCACCCATACACACACACACACACAAACACAGACAAACACACACACATACACACCTATCCGCATGGTTAGTTTTTAAGAATTAATCACCACACTGCTGTCTGCAAGGTTTCAATAGCGATGCAACAAACTCTGCAGCATTGGAGAACGTAAAGAAAGTTGATAACTGCTCTCGAATTGATCACAGATCAGCTCAGAATATTTTCCATAATCAAAACTAATTACTAGTGTGGTGACTGCTATTTTTATTCAATCGCAAACGATGGAATGCAGAAAATCACGCCCAATAAATAAACAGCAATCTGAAGCAGCAGCTGCGGTGCGTCTCCGTCCCTCTGGACCATTAGCTTATCAGTAATTAAATGTTCTCTAATTCCTGCGGGGCGTCTTCAGTTCCTCAGATAAAGGGGTCACCCTCAGCCTCTCGGTTTGGGGGACAAAAGTGACATCCATCCCCCGTGCAAAGTCGAGCCAAAATATGTTCTTCTCCCTCCTCGCTGTGGGGGCGGCGATGTGGACGGCGTCTCGTCCATTTCGGCCCGACCTCAAATACGCTAAAGGAAAGCGGTGACCTCATTACCATCGGGGTTATCGGAGCCTCCGAGCGCTCCGACTACTGTGTGTGGACTCAGTGTGGATTAAATTTATACGTGGGGTCACGGCAAAACTGATTATGGAAATTTGAAATTAAATGGAGAAGTACAAGTTTTAAAATAAAGGTAGTCTCAGCTCTGTTGCTGTCAAAATTAGCACTCTTGGCTCGTGCTGAAGGAGAAGCTAACTGATGGACAGCGCTAGTTCTCGAGGTGAAGGTCAGTTTGTTGTGTGTGCATGTGTGTGTGTGTGTGTGTTTGTGTGTGTGTCTGGTCTGTATTCTTTGTGATATGGAGGAATAAATTCTGTTATTTACGAATTGTTGATGCTGATTTTGACACACAAGAAAACACTATAAACAACATGGCAAACTAATATGAGATATATTATATGATAAATCACAGAAGTGTGTTGTCAATGTCATGTTAATATTTAGTTTAAAAATACTACAATTATTTTGAGGTACAAAAAAAATATAAAAAGACTGAAACAAAATAGAATTAAATAAGATAATTGTATTAATTTTTATCTAAAATGATATTCAACTTCTCACCAATCGTACTAAATCTGATAATACATATAAGCACACCAAAAACAGAGTAATCCCACTAGACTGGAGATGATGAATCATCGGTAAACGTTGTGGCACCTACCTTTGCTTGGATTTGTGGACATTTCCATGGTAACGTTGGTGACTTTGATGCCGGCCTTGAGGCCCGACTCTCGGCCCCATCCATCCCTTTCCGCCCCCTTGTCAGCCGCCATTGCCCTGCGGTACCTTCCACCGTGGCCCCGTGACATTATTGACTGAATCCTTGATGAGGATGCTGAGGAGGTGAAATCCGGCACCCCTATGATAAGATCACCCCCTCCCGTGACACCTCAGCCACACCCCAACTTCATCCCGTGTGATGACGCAACCCAACGATGCGGCATTTCGAAGCAGCGAAGTACAAAAATAAAAAATAAAAAAAGCAAAAACTTGCTTTCTGATCAACCTGTGAGCTAAATAATCCAAAATTGAGGCAATCATGTGTGAGGCGCTTTGCTGCTATGCAGAGCTAAGAGTTAAAAAAATAAAAAATAAACATAAAAAAAACAACCTTAACTGTGCTGCAGTGAAAGAGAAGAGTGAATATGAGGCATCGACCTGTTTCCATGGCACCGTGCCTCCTCATCACCGAGGGTGAGGCCTCATTACATCGCTCATTTCACAGCAAAGCCTGTGTCCGTGTCTCTGAACATTTTCATCTCTGGACCCTATTTGACTCAAAGACGGCGAGCAAAGCGTGGGCAGGAAAAGTCTCACGACTTGAAACTCAAATGCTAAGGCAAGAAAAATGGGGATGAAATTAGGAGGACGGCCGCAGAAAACAAAGCGACCCAACAATGAAGAAAAAAAAGGAAAACAGTTAAAAGGGCAGTTTCCACCACACAGTTTGTTTCATACTGATAAACATATCAAATGTACATGTTATGCACGTGTATTCCAGCCGTTGCTGTCTGAATATGCATCAGGTTTACAGTTTACAGGAAATCCACCGTCCTTCCTGAGTCTTCTGTTTCAGTAGCATTTGAAGACAATCTCGTAGAGACATTGTCAGATTCGTGGGCTTCATTGGAATAATGTTGTCTTGCTCCACGTCGTCATTGTTTCCCATTTGTGTCATGTGTCGTGGGTGACTTTGAGCGAGGAGGTATCAGAGCTCCCGCGTGTCCTCGCTTGTTAGCGTATTTGTTTGCATTTGTCTTCTTTGACATTTGCACTAACGCAGTTAAAGGGTCGCGGTGATGTGAAATGTTTCAGGTGTTACTGATCACGCGCTAATAGATGCTTAATGGATGCTAATGTCTCTGCCCCATCATTGTTCTAACCCGCGTTCCTACTCTGGTGCCGCGTGAATGCACATATTCCTCTCTCCCACCATTAAAGTCACCTTGCTATCCTTGCATTATCAAAAACGTGTTTTTCTTGCTGTTTGTCTTCTCCAGAAACTCCACTCTCGCATCATGGATCTGTCTGCAGCCGATTTGCTCCTGGAGCCAGAGAGGAGTAAAGCCTTCTTGCTTTCCAGGAACACCGAGTCTCCTTCCCATGTAAGTTTAATGAGAAACGAGTAGCGAGGCAACATTCTTTTTTTTTCGTACTCTGCCAGGTGGTGTACAGCAAGTGTCTTCGTACCCCCCCTCCCCAGCCATCATCGCCCCCACCTCAAGAAATCGTTACAAGAGATTAAAATACAGGCCGAAATATTTGACGGCATGACCCCGCCTTGGCTCTCAGCAGTATCAGTTGACACTAAATGGAATAAATCCTTGTCATATTACCAGTAAAGCATTGATTCCGAGACCTCGTCAGTAAAAATGACTCCATAGGACAGTGTGGTACATTAGTCATCGTATGCATTATGCATTATTAACTGAAAGTTAGTTTGATTCCATTCTCTTTCCCTTCAGTCCGCTGAGGGCGCCACCTGAGAAACTCTAATGTGCACCACAAAATGGCACAAGCTGTCGAGATGTGTCTTTTTGCAGATATGTACACAAATACTCCTCCTAAGTGCTAAGTGCAGAGTCATGAGCAAAATGTGTCGCTAATGGGGTGCAGGCATGCGTCTGCACTCGCCTGTCACCCGAATGTGTCACGGTTCAGCCGAACATCTTATACTTTAACACCGCTGCCTCAGTAGCTCTATGTCGGTGTATAAACATTGTGGTGAAAATAAACATTTTAAGATTGTGTTGTGTATTTTCGGCATCTTGTAGGAGGTCCAACTGAATGGAAAGGCAGGTGTCCCTGTGGTGAAGTGTCTGAGCCAGCTGAGCCTGACAGTGCCGACGGCGATGTACCAACGCAGCAGTCGAAGCAGTAGTGAGCTGTCGTTGTCAAGCGCTTGCAGTGAGTTTTCCAGTGGCTCCTACACCTGGAATGACGGACGCTCCTGTGGAAAACTGGTATGCTGGACCGGGATCACACGATAAACTGTCGCAATGGCTGGAAGAGCTAAAGTTGAATGAACTTGTCTTTCTTTCCTGTAGTCATCACTGACGTGGGAGAAGCGGTTGAGTTTGGGGTCTTCTGCACCGAGTAACATCTGCAGTGAAGAACAGCTGCCCAGACGACGCAAGGAGTGCAGGATACTAGAGGGACTACGCAAGCTGCAGCGCAGGAGACACAGGAGTTCCTCTGCCTCATCCAAGGTCTCCAAGTCGGCCTACAAAGACTGCATGACCTCCAACGAGGGGATTTACTCCCTCGGAATCAAGAATGGCAGTAAAGGAGTGCTGAAGCCACCTTACATGGGCAGAACCTCTGCATCCGCTTTTAGGGTCAGAAAGTTCTCCAACGACTCAGATGATGCAGATGATGAATTGGCGCATTCCAGTCAGAGAGACAATGTTCCCTCCAAGGACGGCTGGTTTTACAGCAGGAAGCTTTCCCACAGCATCTCAGACAGTTTATGCAGTTGGGAGGGGACACAGGACGGCGGGGCAGCTGGGTGCGGTGGCTCAGGTCCCTCGGTTACCAAACACCCACCGGGCTACGATTCAAAGGAGTGTCCGGAGAGGCTTGTGAGCTTCATTAATAGTTTCCTCCCTGAGGGAGAGCATAAATCTGCTTTCACGAAGCCATCCAAGCTGCATTTTACACGCAACCCCTCTGACCCGCAAAGTATCGCCAACATCTCAGACCTCGATGACCCCGAGGAACTCAACTCCGAATCCAGCGGCAGCCATGTTTCCCTGAATCAGCCAGCAGGGAGGGCCGAGGCGGAGAGGGACGCCAAGAGATTGTCGAAGGATGCTGCCAAGATGTTCATACAGCAGTGCTTGCGAAGGGACAGAGGACAAAGCCACTCTGCCGATCGGAGGCCGCGGTCTTTCAGCCTAGTTAAGGACCGGAGAGTTGCCAAGTGTACTCAGTCCGAGGAGAGCATCTTGGCACTATTCGATGTAGAGGGAGAGCCCATAGAGCTCTGTGCCCAAAAGCTCGATGCAAGTGGCGGGTCACGAAATGACATTGCTGGAAGTAAGAAGGCGGTGAGATCTGTCTCAGATCTGATGCCTCAAGAGAGGCCAACGAGGCAAAAATCTCGCAACGGGAGGAGCTACGCTGTTTTTGAATCCCCAGAAAAAGCATCTGAAAATAAAAGCAGGACTGGCAAAACCAACAATGGCAGAGAAGGCAGTGCAGAGTGGCAATCAGCAAATCCGACCCCACAGAGAAAATTGATCAAGCCACCGACTAACCGCATTACTAAAGGTCATTCCGTCCCCCCTGCCAATGACTCAACAGGGGTTAAGTCCAGTAATTTGAAGGTACAAGGTCATAGCAAAGCCTCGTCGTCCCCACTCCGGTTTTCAAAGGGCTCTACCACTGAACCAAGCAACAGTGGAAACTCAGGATCCTGTCGTCAGGACAAATCTCCCTCTTCTCCTACAGTAAAGTTGTCCAGATTCATCAAGGCTTCACACAGCCCAAAAGCGTCGAATGCCAAACTCTCCAGCATGGCGGAGTGGATTAAGGGCTCTACCTCCAGTTCCTCTCACGTCTCGGGGCGGCACCTGGAATTTGCTGACAGTGGCGAGCAGCCAACCAGAGACAAACACTGTGAAACCAGTAAAAATGAACTCAGGTCGCCGTCTCCTCCTCGACCCCCTGGCCGTTCCACTTCGTTACTGGTCAAACCAAATTATGAAGTGTCACCTCAAGCACATAAACCCAGGGTGGCGCAACAATCAACGCAAACCACTGTGAGGGGTCCACCCCCAAGCTACCACCCCCCGCCTGTACCAAATACGCAGTCCACGCTATCCATCAAGGATAAAGACTGTTTGGACCAGGATGCAGGCTACGGAACTGCTGTTGCACCTCAGAAACTGGTTGACAAAGCCAGTCAGCACCTTCAAAAGTCCTCAGCTATCGCTCAGACACCTACAAAAGGCACTTACAAGCGGACAACCACAAAACACTACCTCCCTTCTGCAAACTCAGGGTATGCTCAAGAACTTGAACATGCGCCCAAAAGCTCAAAGAATGTTCCTCCACCCTATAGCGCAATCAAAGGCTCCTCAATGCAGATTTCTGCAAATAAGAGAGGATCTGCACAGGAAAACACACCCCAGCCGGTGCAAAAGAGCTCTATCAGTCTACCTGTATCACTTCAGAACCCTTCTCAGTGTAAAGCGGGAGAGCAAAGTAGTAAGACTACTATCCCCCAAGCTGTGGTTAGTCCAACCACCTCTTGTATACCTGGTCCGAACACAGTGGAAAATTCCCCGAAAACACGAATCCCGACAGGGTTTAAAGCTGTTCTAAAATCTCCCCCAAGCCATAAAGATACACACTCCATACTAGGGAAACCTGAGAAAGATCATATCAACTCAGTCTCCACAGACAATGTGACCAACATTTCCTCTCCGCAGTGTGATGATTTACAGTACAGTATTGATTCACCATCCAAGATGACCACCATTGAGGGCAAAGGTGAGGTACAGGGTACAGGTCTGCCGGAAGTTGCTGCGTTGCCGGGGCAGGATGAGGTATCTGATCTTTGTAAAAAGGGTAGTCAGCTTTTCTCCAGGTCCATATCTGTTACGACCAAACCCCATCTGAAGCCTGCCTTGGGAATGAACGGGGCCAAGGCTCGAAGCCAGAGTTTCAGCACCTGCTACATAGAGAAACCTAGCATCAACGTGCTCGACGGTCCTGGAAAAATCAGAACGCAAATCATCACAAATTCAGGCGAGCGGGGCAATTCGCTGACGAGACAGAGTTCACTGGAGGCACCAGGTGTTGCATCAGCGGACACTCATGCTCGATCTCCCAACAGACTCAGCTACTACGGAGGCATGACAGTGTTTAACAGTCCCAATGTCATACCTGAGAGCACAACCAAATTGGTATCCAGGTGTGAGGAGACTATATGTGTAGTAAATGGGGAGGCGCCTCCTGCCCGCTCCCAAAAAGAGGCACGCAGTTTACCCGTAACTCACAGGACTGGTGTGAAAAACATCCGACCGGCTGAAAAAGTGGCCTCCCATCCACAGTTCCAGCCCCCATCCTCATGTGTATACAGCCCCGAAACCCTGGTTCTAAGTGCAACCAGTAAGGGGAGTACTGTGGCTGAGCTGGACCTGAAAAGGGCCGTGAAAAGTCAAAGCAAGTCTATGAACAAGCCCCTTGAAGCGGAGAGGGAGAAAGTGAGCGCAACATTCTCTACCATCGAAGAGAAGGTGATGATGGGAATCGAAGAGAATTTGCAGAAATGTCAGGAGCAGGAGAAGGCCACAGCCAGCGAGGTCAAACAAAAGACCGGCCCGTCTCTGGCAAACTGGTTCGGCCTGCGTAAAAGCAAACTTCCAGCTCTGAGCGGCAAAAAAGGAGATTCTCCCAAGGGCAAAGAGGAGAAGAAAGAGTCGAAGATTGGATCAGTGCTGAGCGGCATACAGGCAAAGTCGGACAAGAAGAAGGAAAAGAGGAAAGAAAGCTTACACAAAGATGGTCATGAGGTGGAGAACCAAGTGGAGATAAGCAACAAGATGAGCTCCATTATGGACCACTGCAACAATCAAATGGGAGAGATGGTCAACCAGATCCAAAGCTCCACACCCCACAGGGGCAAGGAGCTTCTTGTTAGGTGAGTGAAGAAACATCTGATCAATCCAGCAAAATACTTCTCAGACAATGGCATCTTCACAAATTCCACAGAATTTGATGGCTGAATTGGCAGATATATATAGATGGTTTTTTTTCGTCAAGTGGTTAGTTTCTAAGGTTAACGTCTCTTAGACCAGGCCATACATGGAGGAGACTGCGGTGTGTGTATCCTGTAAGTTCTGCGAGTTAAGCAGGAGGCACCCTTGCATTAATCGTGCGTATTTAAGGATGCTGACTAATACACAGCCTGGACAGGAGCTGTCTGTTTGAGTTATAGCACCGCCGAGCACTGCGCCGTACCTCAACGTCTTCCATGCGTTGGCACTGGCACTCTCAAAGTGTCTTTGAGCTCAGGACACACTTCATGTCCTTCCACCCTGTCAAAACACCGCTGACAGATTTTTATCAACTATATCTGAACATTAATCACCGGACAGTGTGTACATTTGCGTGCGAGAATGCTTATGCCTGTGGGTCTGTCGCAATTTTTCAAATAGTGGGCAGGGACGTGCGACTTGGAAGGAAAAATGACATCAGCAATATCAAAATGTCTTCTTTCCTTGCAGTAGTCCTGTGAAGGGCAGTCCTGCGACTCAACAGCTGTCAGGGGTCTCCACGCCCAAGAGACACAGCCAGATGAAGGGAGAGGTGGAGATCTGCTCCCATCATACAGTACGTGAGCAACTATGTGGTTTCTATTACCTTTTTTTGGTTGTATCTGCACAGGCTGTTGGCACACACCCTCTTAACACACAAACACACACATCAATAAAGTATCTACCTATCTATCTACCAACACACACACAAACACACACGCACACATCCAGAACACCATCTCAGCATCACATCCCCTGAAGATGCTATTGATTCTCACTCTGCTGCTCAGACTCTCTCCGCCTGCTTTTTGATTGTCTGCTCCGGCTATTTGTGGATGGGAGATCTTAAAAACAATACCTCACATCAAGATGACCATCAGTGCAAGTCACACACTTGCTCACACACACACACACACACACTGGGAAAGCACACATTTAAGTACTTTCAGTGGCCTGATTTTGGATGTCAAAGTAGCGTGCGAAGAGAGTGAAATTATGACTGTGCATGTTTGCTGCTTATTATCTGTCAGCCAAGGCCAGAAAAATGATGGAGAGAGGAGGGAGGACTGGAGAAAATTGTAATAAAATGAGAGAGTGGAACGGTGGGATAAAACGCCCCAAAAGAGATTCTTCCCGCATAATGCAGGAAATTTAACCCAGATGATGAGGAATTTTGATAACATGGAAAAGCCCCTTATCGCAGGCACTCAAATTGACAAAGGGTCCATTTAATACCGTCCTGCTCCAGGCTGCTCCCTCTATCTTCTCCCCGCAGAAATGCAACAAAGGCACAATGCTTTATGACCCTGGTGCTCCTCTTATGCCAGCCTAAAAGCACTTCTTTGGAATAACCTCGTTCGGAGTGACAGGAAAGGCGGCGAATACCTTAGACAGAAATTTCAGCGCAAAGATACAATGTGAGAGTCAAAAATAACAAAAAAAAAAGAGGTGTTATGGATCAGTTCAGAGCTCAGAGGCTTACTACTTTGACTGCAGAGCAGGTGTCTGAATGGTAGATATAGTAACAAGTGCTTTTCATGCCACATTGCTGCTTGGACTTTGCAGGAATGGACATTTTTCCCCCCGGAAAGGTGTTTCTTTTCCATGGCTTTGATACAGACGGTTTTCAATTTTATCTCCACAGACCCTCATCATGAGTGACAAGATCAACCCAAGAGCTGAAAACGAAGACGGGCGCGTCCCGGACAGCATTTGTCAAGACCACGTGATCGGTAGGTCCTCTATTCGAGGATAGATATCCCTGGCAAGATGTGAAATTGGAAAGAGGAAAAGCGAGATAGATAGATAGATCAAGAGAGCCCTTTCAGACAATTGCTGATGAAGGCCAGATGGGTTGGCCGGGTGGCGACTGGGGGTCCGGGACTGCAGTCGCCATCTTTCTACTGTGGGACATGGTGTCCAATGGCACCTGGGGGTCGGGAGAAAGGAAGAGAGTAGTCAGTCCTGAGAAAACAACTCCTCCCCTGACTCCTCTGGGAAAATGAAAAAAAAATAACCGAGGTATGAAAGTTTCTTATGACTTTCTTTCAGCCCTGTCACACATATGAAAATTTGTCTGTTTGTGGGCTGCAGGTTTTGTCGTGTTTCTCAGCGTGTCGTCTCCTGTCGTCTCAATGCTTACAAAAGTCTGTCACTTTCCGAGACGAGTCGAGCACTCCGCCGTTTCACACTCGTGATTTCCTGACGTGATCGACGGCTCGGCTCCTCTGCCAGCCAGACGGTTTCTTTTGCTGCCATCCTGGCGATACCGCCGCAAATCACAGTGGACGCAGTGGTCGTGTATGGTGATTGATGGGCGCACATCTGATGATTTAGCTTTTATGCCTGAGTGACTTGAGGAAGGGAGAAAAATAAATGTGCCGAGCCACTTCTGAGAGGAGATGATGGTGGTTATTACCGCAGTGCGACAAAGGCGATGTGATGTGGTTTGGGAAATTACAGAGTCTAACTGTTTTCTGGAGCAGCGGTACCTGACCTTTTTTGCTTTTATGTAAGACAATATTTTCACCCACCAGCCTGCAAATATAATATGATATGCATTAAAAAAGTCACCATTATACTGATTTGGGAGTGTGGGTGGGGGGGGCTGAGCTTGTTTCTCCGCCAACAGCCGGTTCTCAATTGGGCCTGTTTTCTCTCTCCAAAGAAGCTTTCTATAGACTGCTTGTTACTTGTTTTTGATAGGCTGAAGACTTAATTGAGATAACACATCACTTGACTTAGAAAAATGTGCCGGTCTTTCTAAACCTGTGTCAGGAGCCACAGACAGACGTAATTGGGAGACAATGTGGTCACAAAGTCTCTCAGACTCTGATTATCAACGACTTTTAATTTTTTTTCTGTGCGGCCCACAATCAAATCCCCACAAACTGGTGCCAGTACACGGCCTTGGGGTTTGGAGACGCTTTTCTAGAGGGTGTGTGCCACCCTGTGCAGTCCCTATTTGTGTTTTTTGGTTTGGTTTTAAGTGCACCTCAAGATTTTGTAATTGATAAATTTTGTCACCATCTTTCATTATTCTCTTAATTTCAAGCCCCAGGAGAGTCAGTGGTGTTGCTAATGCAATTATTTCTGGCCCTCTCCATCTCTCTATGAGCTCATAATGGCTCAGCACTAAAAATAAAATGCTTTGGTCCCGTATTCTTGGTGAATCCTATTTTCCTCTTTCTTACATGCTCTGCCAGGCAGGTGAATGGAGGTGGTGTTAATTAAACATTTTGCCCAAGTTTCAGTTGTGGCAGGGGCACAAACCCGCCCAATACTGCTTTAATGTCACAATGTGCTAAAATGTGGCATTGGCCGTCGGGAATGCCAGACAAACACATTAATCATGTTAATGCATTTCACCCTGAAGGCTGGTGTTGCAAAGAAAACGCAGCTTCCTCCAAAGGTGGACTTTGGACTTTACTCGTGTTTCTATGGTGCATTGTTTATGCCATCAGGGATGATACTACTTTCGCCATTGTGTCTATTGAATTCGCCTTTTAGTGGGGAACACTCTCTTTTGCTCTATGGTGGCAACACACCCTCAGTCATGAGCGCCTCAGATTATTCTTAATGTCCTCAGAATTTTATAACATAAGGGTATAGTGAAAATAACATATTGTTAACCGGTAATCATATTACTTGTGTATAGGGACTAATGTATGAATACAGCGTAAATGTATGTGCACAAGTTTTTTAATCAAATAAAATCAGCGATGACTCAGCTGTTACAGTGTCTTAAATCATTTTTAGGCTAACAATGTAGGTGGAATTACAAATATACATACTGTGCATATACAGATTACATACAGATTACAGATAATCTGCTAAATATCAGTAATAGGAAAAGTTTTATTTATCATTTTTCTTCTGAAAAAGAATAACTTGTCAAATGATTGACCGTCACGTGACCCCCTGTGCGGTGAGAGCTCCCAGATGAGGAGTCTTGGTGAAGTGTTGACATTTGGATTGGGGGAGGATGTGATATTTTCCTCATCAAAGCATGAAAAGGATCAACGGCTGTCTTGTCACACTCGAGTGTGTCCTGCATCCCTCTGAGAAAAGGAGCAACCTGGCTAATCGCAGGAAAACACAGTACGCTTAAGCTATAAATACTTTACAGGAAAAAGAATGATGGTATGATGGAATTCATCATGTGTAAGGTCAGCCGTCAAGGAAATATCCCAACATAGACGACATCTGGTCAATTTAGGTCGTTAAACAAAACCCAGCCTTTTTGCGTTTACAGATTAATCTTCTGTGGTCAGTGGGTGCAATTATTTCCTGTCACAAATACAATGGTCTCGCTGGGCAGTGATGCATCTGCTCCACAGCCCAGGAAGCGGTGTTTTGGCGTCCATCTGCCACTACCCGCTCTTCGAGTGTCCTAATCATAGCCCAGCGTGAGCCCCAGCCATGCTGGGGATCTCACCCTCTGTTTGAACATGTCTGTGGTTCACCTCGGCATCTTGCCGTCTCGTGCAGTCTATGTGAGTTAATCTTTGGAATTCTGTCTCGTGCTGACTGTCCTTAGATTGACTCATTTTGCCTCTCTGCATCCGTGTTTCTCTCTCCCTGTGTGTTACTGAACCCACAACAAGTCCTGTTTGCCCAGAAGCCCTTCCACTGCATGTGACCCCGAGCACTTCTCTCTCCCTCTCCCTGTCCCTCCAGGCTCCGGCTGCCAGATGAGAACCCTCGACAGCGGCATCGGCACCTTCCCTCTCCCGGACTCTGTCACCAGAGCCAGCAGCCGCCACATGCCCAAATCTGAGTCCAGTCCCGGTGGGGTTACCACCGACTCGGCTGGGTTTCGCCCGGATCCTCCCTCGCCCGAGCAAGACTCCTCACAGCCCAGCATGAAAGTGCCTTGCCTCGCTAAATCCCGCCTCCGTGCTCCCACCAGCATGGGTCACTCACGGTCCGACCCTGCGGTGACCACAAGCAGCCACACACACGACACCCAGAGCCGCCTGCCCAAACTAGCCACCTCAGGTAGCCGCTGCAAGACATCTGATTATTAAAAACATGGAGTTGTTGATGAGTTAACGTGTTCTTGACTCTTTCCAGAGTCAGTGTTTGTCAGATTAGCTGTATTGAATGTATTTGAATAAGAGGATTTAAAAATCCAATTTGAAAGTTTGACATCAGCATTGTGTTTGAATCTCGATTTTACTGCTACAATGACATTACCAGTTTTTCACCAACTGATGCTAAATGTTAAAAAGATTTTACAGATACTTGAGCACGAAAAATAATTTGTGTTCGCAATTAATTATTTTCCTTCTTTGTGGAGCCTTCCTCTTCCTCTTTATGCAGTCAAGGACTCCAGAAAGTTGTACACTGGCTTAGAGGGAATGAGTTGTTTGTTCAACTTAGTCAGACGCTAATGCATCAACCCTGACAACAGATACATTCATTCACTCCAAATGACAAAGGGCCGAGCGTCCCCATAATCTCAATAATGCCAAGTGGAAAACTAACTAATGCAATTAGATAAGCAGGTCAGTTCTGCCATAGATCATAAGCTGCCTGCTGCCTTGGCACTCAGCATGATGCACGGCACAATTGTAGGGAGTGCGATGCAATCAGATGGTTGATTAAAGCCACAATTACACACACGAGCACGCACACATGCCCGCACAGGGGTGAGCGATCATCCCCGGGAATTGACGCTAACAGGACATTAGCCCATGTCTGGTTCATCTCAGCACTGGGATGCCTCCACAGTTGAAACCAGCCGAGTTAGTCACATGTTCTCCCGCCTACACTAAAAGGTCGTTGTAGTGCTGTGTTTCTCTAATTGGTGAAGGTAGGAAGATGAAGAAAAAGCCTTTTTTTCAAGGAAGGGATATGCAAAAGAATGTTTCATCTGAAGCAAAAAATGGAATTTAATTGGCCGCGGATGGCAAAGTGATAATAAAGCATTTTGGTCCTGTGGTGAAGACAGCAGAAAGCTGCTGGATTCATGTTATCAGGAGTCGAGCTGTGACATAGTTGTTAATGTTGGACGTCTTGGATTAAGTGTTTCTTCAACGGACTTGCAAACAAACGGATATGTTTTCACTGAAAGTCACAAACACAAGTTGCCATTTTGGAGCACAGCTGAGATTGTCTATACTTTCTTTTGACTCCTAGATGCAATCAAGACGCAGAGGCTGAGTCTCCTGGTCACTACAGGAGGAAAGGAGAAAGACGAGAGGAAAACAAAAGCCAACGATCAGGATTTGTTCGACGTAGGTAGTTTTTGACTTTAATCTACAGCATCTACAGCTGTTTTCGGTCATTTGATGTGTTATCGTCTCATAATTCAGAGATGTTCCTGCAAAGGTGATGGCTTTTCAGCAGTGGTTATCTTAACCAAGGACACCTTGAGTTTAGATTTATTGTTTCACATTTTCTCTTCAGTCCACTTCAGTCAGACCCAGAGGAGTTTAGTGCAAAGCGAGGGTCAGATGCTGTCAAGTCAAGCTCTTCAATTGGCCCCAAGTTAACCGAGCAAGACCGCTGTTGATGACTGAGCACCATTTTTACTTAACAACCTAAAGTCACTTGACCAATTGAGTTCAGGCATAAGGAGACCAATGCCCCCAAACGGTTCTTTTAGGGCCACTGGAACTCTAGACTTCTCAAGAATGGTTCAGACAGAAGTGATCACAAAATGACAAAGTTTTTTTTTCTCTCCCTCTTTTTTTTTCAAGAAAAGGTTTCATTGATTGCAGCACAGTCTGAAGCAATCATGCGGGTGTATGTGCACATCCCTGCAAAAGCCTCATGTTTTGAACTGATTGTGCTATTCCGAACAGGAAGGAGCCCCCCTGCGAGTGTGCACTTACTCGGGAAGCAGCAGCGACACGGAGACAGAGTTGGAGAGCAGTGGGAGCACTTTGGGATCGCCACAAAAGACGCTGATGAACAGAAGCAAGAAGAGGGACTCTGGTACTTGGATCGTTGTTTCTGATTACTTTTCACTTTTGAGATGCACAAATAACTAAGTTGCCCAGGTGTAGAGGAGCAATTGAAAGATGATAACCTCTCCTATCCACAGGTGACCAAAGCACAGAGACATTGAAGCCAGGTAGTGCTGAGAAACCGCTATCGATTATGGACTACTTCCAACACGACATGTTCCCACACCTGGAGGAGGGCAGAAGGATATCCCAGTACAACTTGTTGCACAAGGAGTCAACCATGGACGGCAAAGCAGGAGACAGGCTAAGCGTGAGTGTTGTGGTGTCGTCATTCTTGTGCGCGGCCAAGCCTCACAGTCTGTGAGTCCCTCTGGTCTGGCATGAATCTGGCTTGTTGCTTTTGTTTGCCAAATTTAAACAGAAAAGGGAGGAAAAAGCATCCCGCGTCACCGGCCTAAATATCAGTGGCCCAGGAACACTTCCCTCCATGGTGTCATTATTTTTGAAAAATGTGTCAGAGTCCCATTGTGTGTTGAGCAATGGCTAATTAGTTGTTTTCTCGACTTGTGCGTAACACGGACAGGGCAGAGAGATCTGTCCTGCGCTTGTTTTTGTGACTAAATTTATTTTCTCATTTCGCTGAGAGTCTGGGAGCTGCAGGCAAGGTTTGAAACAGTGTTTGAAACTCAAGCGGTCCCTAGGTGTACGTGCTGGCATCAGCACGGAGGGCATGTGTGGGATGGCAGTAAGAGAGCAAGTCAGCCTGTATTCCCAACACACAGACACACTCGCGCAAATACTGACAGCAGGTACGCATAATGTACTAGCCACCGTGTGAATTTGAATAAATTGAATTTCTGCCATCCTTTATGTCGTAGGAATTGGCATACAGATTTCCTCAGATGGTCAAACTCTGTCATACCAGTGTCTTTCTGCCCCCTCAGAGCTATTTTCTGAAGAGTATTAGGGCATGAATGAAGTAGCCACAGTCCACAACCCTTATGTGATGGAGCAGTGTGCAGATATTCTTTTTTCTTCTTTAAAAAGCCGCCTAATTACTTTCGATCGTCGGCCCTCGTGGCTGTGACTGTTTGCTTCTGGTACTTAGCTCCTCTGAATGACAAATGAGGATTGGAGACCATGAAATGGCCTGCAGCCCCGGCTTGCCTGTACGGGTGAAATGCCGAAGCAGCACGGACGCGTATGTTGACACACTAATCCATATCTTAAAAAAACATCTCTCGCTCACAATCAGTGTGTCAGCAAGAGGCAAGAGAAGGAATAAGCATGAATATATTCAATAACCTGTGGCCTGCTCATGCATGACCTCGGGCAGAACGGGACAAAAACGCTTGAAAGCCACCAGCATTCGTAAAGTCCTTTCAAGGAGGGAGCCAGTTCTTGTTTTTTGTGGTGTTTGCGCTTGTGTATTGTTTTCCTCGCCATTGACTGAACATGCTTGAGAACAGAATTTCTTCAACCCTAGCCCACAAGCCCATCTGCATTAACAAAACGACCCATGCTAGCTATTCTGTAGGCAGCAGGGTGATTCCTTCGTGAACTGCAACAGTGAAGTGTCCTTGAGTTAAAAGCTAAATCCCTCACTCCCTCTGCCACCTACTGCACACTCTCAGAGCATGGGTAGAACTGTAGCAAAGATCAGGGAAATGGGAACAAGGCTTCAAATTGAAAATGCGGTGAATAGATCTTCATTATGCGTAGTTAATGAGACAAAACACTCCAAAAGAAGGACTTTGTCTCGTCCTTGAACTCGCCTCTGTTTAGCGTGCATATTGGAGGTTATTCCTTCTTGTTGCAGGCAAAAAATGAGGTCGCTGGGTTGTACTTAACAAAATAATTATCAAGAAAAATACCAAACTTGACGTTGGAGTGGTCATCTGCTAAAGAAAAGTGATTTCCACTGTTTTGCATCATCAAGTCCCTCCGACCCATCCACAAGCTAGTGCACTTATACAGTTCCCGCTCTTGTGTGTTTTTTAATTTTACCTTTTTGAAAAAAGTACATTTTCTCAGGCTCTAAAGGAAATTTAGAGATTGAAAAAAGGAGCTGTGAGACACTCAGGAAATCAACCCAGAAGTAGTTTGGAGTTCTGGATCCAGCTACATGCTGATTTCTGAGATTGCAATGCCCCTCAACCCCGTCACACAAAACTCTGAGCCTCCCTTCTGTATATTTTGGCAATGCAACCTAGTTTTGTCATGTCACTCTTTTCCTAACAACACAATCCTGCTGTATTTTGTCAGCCCACTGGTCCCGGTAGCGTCCGTTCGTGTTGTTGCGTCCTCCTTTGACAAAATCGTCATCGCCCAGCAAATGTTTCTTTTTGGGGTTGTGGGGGGACTTTGGTGGCTCTTAGCGTGCTGCTGTCAGTGCGCTGTGATTTAAGCACCTTTAATAACCTTTCACAAACACTCAGGAGAGTGATGTAAAGCTCAGCAGCTCCCATCAGAGCCCTCCCGGCCCGAGTTGGCCTCCCATTCATCATTCTGACAGCACCTGACAGCCCCGCTAACGGCACTCTGCAGTTAGCCGGTGCTCTGCCTCCGTCTGTCCTCTCCCAGTCTCTCTCTTTCCTCTCCCTCTACATATCTTTCCTCTCCGTTCGCCTGGACACGATTTATATCTCTTTTCTGGCGACTCGCTTCATCTTCTCTCTTGACGCGTGCCACTTCTACTCCCAAAGATGTTTCTCCACTGTCTTGAGGTTCCCTGGTGTTTTCCTTCTCCTCAAAACTTCTCTGGAGTTTTTTTTTTCCTCCCTCACACTTCTCTCCTTATTACTCACTTCCTTCCGCTTCTGGATGTCATTTGCATGAAAAGCAGAGGCTACAGTGACAAGGAGGGAAAACAGCATTACAAGTCGTGTGCCGAGGTGTGCGACTCACGCGGGAGGCGAACTCCCGGGCTTTATTTGACCCCATGCATCGTTATCAGCATGCACAGCATCTCCCACGAGTGTGAAACAGCTTGTTACCCGGAGCGATGGTGAGAGACTGCGAATATTTCAGTTGACGTGTAATTTGAAACCAGGCCGACTGGATAAGCAAAACTGTATCGGTGTAAAAATAAATATCAACAGCCAGAATATTCCCTCACTTGGAGTTGCTTTAGGCCTGACAGAACAGAACTCCCAAAGTCAAGACTTGTCCGTCAAAATGGAGGAACCAAACCCAGAAATAGAATGGGGAAGGCTGGAAAACACGATCGGCCCCTTGGCGAAGTGAAATTGTGACCGAGTTGAGATGTGTTGCAGGATACTGGGATTGCTGTGTACAGGTTGATGCTAAATTGGACTTCCTGAGATATTTCCAAGATTTATTAATTCCCAAACCTATTTCTCATACAAGCAATTATCATATATAACTGGGGAAGGAAATTGCAACAATGGCCTCCCCCTTCAATGTGGCTCCGGGTGGAGCTGATCCATTACATATCAGTCCAAACATCCCGTCTCTGCACCGTCAAGCAGATCCAGATGCCGACGTCGGGCGCTCATGTTTGACAAAGTGAGAATCACACGGCGAGCAGGCAGGCGGATCGTCGGGCTGTGTGCAAGTTCGATCGGCCAGTAATTGCATTCCTCCAATATCAAATCCAATCAGAGATGAGACAGGCGTCCTCTCTCTTTCCCTCCTGCCAGATGAAGATTCAGAATGCGGCCACGTCCTACTCCATGCTCCCCGTTATCGCTGATTTGTCGGTCTGACAGTCAAGTACACAATAGTAAAGGAGAGATGGAAAGAGGGGATGATGGTCTCGATAGAAGTATTCTGCTTAATATTGCCTCCTGCCTTCCTCCTGCTTTCAATAGCTTGAAGGTAGGTAAACTACCTTCAAGCTGTTTAACCTTAAAAGTAGCTCTGCTTCTTTTAAGCGCTTTTTTATATTACAAGCACTCTTTTGTTACATCACAACACCGATGCTTGGTAAAGGTTCTCAAAACAATTCCTTCCTTGATCCCTTGAATAAAACTGTTGAATCTCAAATTATGACTTTATCTAAAACTTCTCAAAAGGCTTTAGTTTCTGGACTGACCTGCTTACACCAAAGCCATTCTGAGGTTTTGTAATAATGTACAGATACTTAATTTTTACTTACTGGTATGAGTACTCGGGAAGGCTGTAAAAATCTCTTAAGATTTAAAGTGGTTTTTACATTATTGGCATGTATGTCAGGTGGGTGGCTTTCAGGATTTCAATGTTTTGATACGCTCTCTTTCCTGCATATTCCTTTTCCAGTCCTTGTTAACATGTCAGATCCATAAGAACGAGGACTCCTCCTTTGCTCCAGTTATGGAAATCTGTAGCAGATCTTGATGTTGTCAATTACTGACTCTTATTAACAGCCCGCACTCCTGCTTTTTATAGACATGGCACAGTGACAAGGACCTGTGCCTGTCATGTTTTTCTCTGTGTGCTGTATTATTTAAACTGGTACCAACTTGTACAGACAAAAATAGCCGGCAGGTCTCTCCATTAGAGGAATGTGTTGCGGGCTTCATTCCATTTTAACAATGTTCGGACGTTCCCGTTGCTGTCTTGTTTGCTCCCCTGTTGACGAGCCTTTGGTCTTGAGGGAGGAGGTTTTACCTCCCAGGGAAGCAATAAGTGGTCTCCATTTGCAGCTTCCCTGGGGATTTTCTGGCACAGTCATACCCAAACAGCAATACGTTGATATGTAGATAGCGGCTCCTCTTGCCGAAGGGCAGAGCAGTTTACCCAGAGAATCTTGTTTACCTTCTCCCAGGCACTCCTAAGGTGTCTCTGGAGGGCCTCAGCAGAAATCATAGCTGTCACATTGCTGCCAACTGTTTTTTTTCCCCCATGCATTTAGTGGTTGTTGTTGAGCAAACCGCGTGGACCATGACAAAATCAGTCTGATATAGTAAAGGAGGAAGCTCTGGCCTATTTTGGAGCCGATTAAGAGCAAAACTGGACTGTTGATTAATAGCCAAACAATTAATGATTGTAATGATCTATTTTCCATGTTTGTATGAGAGCGCCAATGTTGCAGGATCACAGGCTGCAGCATCTCAACATTCGAGCAAAAGAAAAAGACATCATGGCTTGTACACATGTGACGGGTTGACCTGTGACCTCCTTGCGCTAAGGTCTGCTCCTTGTTGTGTCCGCAGAGGGAGATCCCCCTGGAGAAGCTGTCTGTGAGTGGTAACCAGCCGGCCTCTCTTGACTTCTCCCTGGAGTCCCTGAACAAGCTGAACCACAGCACGTCCAGCAGCACCGGCCTGTACACCAACACCCGGCTCGCTGGCCACCACTCCAGTGCGGGAAAGAGCAGCGAGGAGTGCTGCAGGGCAGATGAACAGGCGTCCTCCAGTTTTTCCATCAAACCTGGGGTGGAGCCCGCAGGCTCCTTCAGCGACTCCCTCTATGACAGCTTCTCCTCTTGCACCAGCCAGGGCTCCAATGAGGTGTAGCATGCTGGCTCTCTGACTCCATCCCCGGTCCTGGTGTCCTATGAGACTCTGGCTTTTCCTCTATGTCATAGATGATCAACTTTTACCACGATGTTCCTCCTAAATGGTACAGATATATTGTCATCTCCTCCATCTTCGACCCCTGCGTTGATCTGAGCTAAATTGCACCTAGTTTTAGGAATGACTTGGACATGTGACTACGGTGGTCTTCACTAAATCTCCTGTCTTTCCTCACACAAAACACGAAGCACTTGGTGGAGCTCGAGAGACCTCAACTCTCTAAAATAGGACTTATCGTATTGGCCTCTGGGTGTGATGCTGTAGACTGGACCACAATAACTTCCACATGTTCCATCCAAGGTGGGGATTGTAAAGTGAATGTTTGCCGATACCATTTTTGAACAGGCTGTATTCTCCGGGCAACACTGTACTATGTTGGATATACAATATCTTTCCTTCCATTTGCCGCTGAGTTTGTTCCTCATCAAGGTTGCCCGATACATGTTGCCCTCGCGGCCTCCTAATCAATACTCCCACAAATACATGGTATATCTGTGGCAGCAATATTTTCACCTTTTCTCCAAAATTCTCTCTAGTCCAAAATGTACCAGGTTCCTGGTGTATCGATAGGTCCCATAATTTAGTCTCTCTGCAATGTTTCAGGGTCTGGTCAGTTCAGCAGGTACAGTGAACAACCAGCTTTTTGGCTTGAACACCATGTGGCACCCAAAGTGGCCGCTGGTAGCTCAGGGAAATCAAAGTGGACTCACTCATATCGTACACCTTTAAAAGGAATCCGCCGTCTGTCCTCTGTGGCAGGAAACCTTCAAGGTCTCAACAGTCTCGTGTGTAGCATTTCATTTACTGGAACTTCTCCAAACCTCGGTTTTCCCTCAATAATGTATATTGTGTTGTGTATATGTATATATTGAGAGAGATAAAAGTGCTATAAGTTAATATCAGAATGGACTTTGCTGATTTGTATATTCCAAAATACTACAAAAGGTGTAAATTCTTTGCCAATTTTTCAGCTGTCTTCTGATCGAAAGTGGCACCGTCGTTTCTCTCTTGTTTAATAAAAGTCTTTATTTTGATTGACGAAAGTTAAAAGCTAAGACGAAAAAATATTTTATCACTTTATTTTAAAGACATATTTGAACTTAAGGTGAGGATTTTGCCAAAAAATTTCTATCTATAATTTGACTGGCTGGTGCTAATCAACAGCGTGTTTGTTTTTGTGTTTTTTTCTATGATGTTATTATGTATGAAAAGAGTCTTGAGGAGGACTGGTGTATTTTTCTAGACGTCCTGTATTTATACCCACATTTTTGTAGTGTATTTGTCATGCTTCACCTCTCTCCTTA